>LS997562.1:1142500-1402160 GCA_000469685.2 Haemonchus contortus | reverse complement strand
AAGGCTATACATCTGTCGAAGCAAAGGAGTTGGCATCGCGATTAATCCTACGACGTCATGGGTTAGAGGATTATCGGAAATTGTATCAAAACAAGGAAAAATGCGAGACTACGAGACTGAGACGACGGAATGCGACATTATTCAAATTCACTGAACCAATACACTCAGACAATGCTCTGCCGCAGAACATGTGGAAGAAAATCCATCAAAAAATGAAGACGAATGGGAATAGAATCAGCCCGTTGCAAGCCAGCAGTTCTGTGGTGTGTCGGATTTGTCCACGGCGCTGTCAGAAGAAAAAAGCCTTCCGCTAGACTGATGAGCTTTTATGCGAAGAAACGAAGTGGAATAGTTGTGAATGTAGCAATTCCCAGAAACCCAGAAAACCGCGTGGGAAGTACTTCATCATGAAACAGGGGCTATGCCTTAATGGGGGGCAATCCGTCACAACTACACAATCGCTCGAACGATTAAGCTCGATAGGCTTCTACTGCTATTGTAACGAACGATGATTGCAAGACAGATGAATGGAACTTGAACAATAAAGTGCACTTCTAAGCCCCGTGGCTTCTTTCACAAGTAAGGGACGTCGTCAGACAAAAGCAAAACGATTTCATGTCTTCAGTTCCATTCGTAATGGCATGATAATTCAGATTTTCTAAAAAAGAAACGTGAGAGCCCACATTAGTAGTAGAGAATGCTATGGTGTAGTTGAGATTCCCGACTGTTTTTCCATTTGAGACGAATCGTCTTTGAGAGCACTTTGGAGAATGGGTCCCCTTGAGAATGCCACCCATTACTAATCGGCATGCGTTTCTTCTTTCTACTACTTTGAACGTTATCCAAAGGCGAAACCAGTGATGTTCAGACTTGTTTCGCAGATTACTAAGGCAAGAATGGAAGCAAAAAAGCTAGAACTCCTTTCAGAAGACCCGCTGCTGACTGGTGCCAAGCACGCTTGTCAATGGGCATGTTAAGCAGCCTTGTAGAAGCAGGGAAACTGAAAAAGTGGGGGCAATGTCAGCACAGCGGTGAGGAGCTCCTGTGCAGTTGGATAAGCTCAATAAGTAATTCGAAGGTAGGGGTGGGCTACGACAAGATGAGAGGAACTACGACCGAAAGTCTTCAACTCTAGAAACATTCTAGAGTTAAAGTAAAAACGAATAAAGTTTAGGGGGTGGGGGAGGGGAAAGAAAGTTGAATGGTAGGCGGGATGGGCACCGGGGAGGCGAAGCTGCAACAAAAAAATCTGCACTCCTCTTCAGAACTCATTCAGCCATAGAAAAAAAGAGGTTATGAAATGGAACGGCAGAAGAATACTTATATTCATAAAGGTCTGGATATACAGGCAACAAGAAATCCGTAATTACAATTCTCAAGAGCTCTTAACTCCTGGAAAGGGTTCATCTGATAGAAATCAGGAGTGATAGAGGGATCAAATCCTTATTGTTGGCGAGGTTCTGAGCAGTTTGACTGTTGAGGTGATAGTCGACCATGTCTAGCAAAAGAACGAGGGTCAAACATCTATGATAGTTGTTAAAACTGTAATCGAAGATGGAGTGATGTTTCGAGAACTACTGGCCAGTGAAAGAAAAGCGGATTTTGCGAAGCTAAGCATTTACGACATATGCAAGCAGAAACTTTGAAAGGGGAAATTCAAGGCGAACGGTTAATTTTTTTGATTTCGACTGAAACCATCAGGTTTGATGGAGTTAAACGGTCATGAAGTTTCGAATTTCACGGTCGGCTAACAAATGATGAAAACCATCAATTTGCTGTCGTGCACGCTTTCGCGGGCGTTAACCCACCTGCAACACTAAAAAAGGCCAATAGTGTATGACGAGGTAGCAGAACAAGAAACGCGTTGTGCTTTTAACGTTTTCTACAAGGGAGTTCCAGAGACGAAACTGGGAGAAATTATGGTCTGATGAGATTTTCGCAGGTCACTCATTAGGAACAAGTCGCGTGACAACCGAACTGAGTAGCAGGTCAAATATGGTCCCTTAAAACCGTTCTAAAACCCTACAGCTGAACTATTTCCCCTTCAGGAACATCGTAACCGACTAAAAGGTAAGAAGGAGGTTGTACAGGTTGCTGCTGGAATCAAGGATTGTATCCATGTTGACCATTACACCGTTTGAGCGATCGATGATTCTAAAAGGAGCGAACGATAGCTTCTCGCTCCTTTTAAATCCACTAGTTTCTTCACGAGAGAATACCAACGTATGAAGAAAGACGAGAATGCTTTGGTCGGTCTCCTCCTGGGTCAACTAAGAAAGCATGAGCCGTTCAGGAGCAAAACACAACACCAGAAGTGGCCCGGCGGTGTTGACTTCACTATGTACGAGGGCTGTTCCAGAAAATTGGGAGTCAAAGTGAGGGAAACCCCTACCATCCTCCACTATGCATGAATTCCAATGCTTTCATACATTTCGAAGTATGAACAGCGTGGACGATGCTGGTAAGACAATGCGGATGTCTAAGAAATCTCGTCACACGGTCGACGATGCATCAGATGAGAAAGAGCGCAGCGGATCGAATTAAGGTGAACGAACGTCCAACGTATTCTATGGAAACAGAAAGAGGAAGAGAAGAAGTGAGTAGAGTCGACTAGAGGGACGAAAAATCAGATAAATAACGAATGACTGAGGACCTACATCAATGCTAGGACACATAATCACCCATTTTTCAAGAGGTACGGGAGTACTAACACTTTACTCGAGCAGTGAAAACGTAAGCGAACAACGGAACCAAAGGGACTGCCTCATCCGAATGAAAGTATCTTGATGAATCTGGCACATGCACAGTTGTTTATAGCACGTATTTCCGCCCATCTATCAATTTCGATGACGATTCGAAAACATCTGAGACGGATGAATCTCAGGAGAAGGAAATGCCGTAGTGGATTGAGAGAGGTGTCAGGAAAAAGCCGCAAACACGCAAGGATTTCGTACAGCAAGAGAAATTGGCTACTTTCAAGTGGTGCATCAAAGAAATGAAGTAGTTCCAAACTAGTAAGCCAAGTCAAAATGTTTTCGTAGTGAGTAACCAAGAAACAGTTGAAAATTAAAAGAGCAGACCAATAAGTTCTGAGAAGTGCAGCATTCCACCCAAGCTCTGTTCCATGGTATACGTAGCTCATAATTTGGCAAACGCGGAAAGAGTTACTCCGAACAATGTGTTTCCGGATCTGAGCTTGATTGCCATGCCGACAGGTGTAAGCGTACGCGTTCAACTAAAGAATACCCCTCCCCTCGAACGTCCATGCATACCGGCGTAATAACAAAGCAGCAAATCGTGAAAGGAAGGTCTCGAGCTCTCGTTCAAAGGCTACCAAGTAGTGCCATTTTTGACAAGGAAAAAAGGCTGGGAGGGACATAGTAAAATTAGAAGGAAGAAAATGAAGTCGTTGGCTGACTTGAAGCCACAATTGTGTGTACGCCCAACCGAGTGTAACGGATTGCTTCCCAAAACAATCTTGCCAAGGGCAATTTCGAACGCCTTTTCGGACTGAACTGCCACCGCTAGCTTTGAGCCAATCTGTTATTCAAGAACTGAGCGTTCAAGCAATTTCCATGCATATACGGCATGTACAACAACATATCACGGGAAAACAGCAAGCGCGCTACGCATAACCCTGGAGTGGCGCATAACAGCAGCAAACACTGCCAGCACATGGTTAAAAGCACCCGAAAGACCTGATTCTTTCCATGATTACGACATCAGAACGCAAGAGTGAAGCTACGAAAAGATAGAACGATTGCATGAAGCCCCATAAATCGACTGACACCTCTCCTAAGCTAAGCCACGCACTTCACTGCCTCTCTTCGTCCGGGGGATCGCGGCTGCTTCAAATGCGTCCCTTCAGAGGAACGGTTTGATCCATATTTGAGCTCGGACATGATTTTTTGGTGGCATTCACTCCTGACTAGCTTCACCCACCCACGAAAGTAATGCTAGTAAAAACTTCGAATTGAGCATCTACAGAATGATTTCTCGCCAAGAACTACATCATATAATAGCCGCCGTCGGCATTTAATAACCACCGCACGACTATATGCACTTGCGTGCATAGCCACGATTAGGGATAGTGGGAAAGTAATCATGCGGAAAAAATGAGAGTGCAGTCGAGATTCCTATTCAAATTCTGCTCACATAAAAGTACATTTCTATTATTCCAATACTGGAATTCATCTCAGCTGGGCGAGTGTCATCTAGAAGGGGGCTCCGGTCAACAACTCCATAAGCAAAAGCTGAATTACTATAGTCCGGGCATAGTTTAGAAAGCCTACTATCACAGAGCAGGTAAGCTGAAATATAGGTCTCAAACAGAATCGGAGCACTCATCTGGGCTTTTGTGCACCGTGCTCAAAACCATTAAAGTATCGAGGTCCAAAACGCTTTCATCAAAATTTCCAGTGGAGTGTTCACAATAGATTTCCAGCACCTACAGATGAGATGTCCAGTTAGATGCGCAAGCACAACCCCTCTGTAAGCACTAACCTACAAATCCAGTGGAATTCTCCACAGATTTCAGCCACGCCTGAGCGAACTCTTCAGATTTCAGTTACGCCTCAACGAACGGTAGCAGAGCGAATGTTCTTCCAAGACAGGGAGCCATACAATCGTGAAAAAGGGAATACACATTTTGGAATCCACCACAACAACAACGATAACAACCAAAAACATCAGGTAATTGAGCGGCTGTTATTTTTGGATTGCGATCAAATCCCTTGCCGAAGAAAAGCGAAACAACATGTGGCATTCCGGAAGGCTAACATACAACACCTAATTAGGCTTGTCATTGCCTCTGACCAAGGCTGGGACTAGTTTCTGTGAAAATGAAAATAAATGGAATCAATATACATATCGATCACTACTTGCGTTTACTTATGAGTGATCGGAAAAACCTTGTCGTATGTGTTATGAACCGAATGACTGTGGTAAGTAATAGGTTGATGCCAAAATTAATGAGGATTTTTTTTGCGGCTTCTTTTCTCTAGATAGAATTTGAATATTGAATTCGCAACTTAATAGAAATAATCTTCCTACTTTCTTAATAGAAATATGCCTAGAAAGTCATCTTCATATACGCTCAACTATACTCTATTACTTAGGGAAAGGTTGGAAGGTGGCGCAGTCATAACGTGATCTCAACGAACTCCTCGGCGATGGAAACAGTCAGCCAAACTCGAACAACAAATTGAATCTACTCCTATAGTCGCCCGATTTACCACAGAAACTCCTATGGATTATCACGTTGATCGCCCGTTGAAAAATTGGTTAACAAACGGAATTTTCGACGAAGTGATGGCTTGATGGTCGACGTCAAGGCGTGACCACCTCCAAGAACCGAAACTTCTTCGCCTGTGGAAGCCGACCGCCTAGCAAATGGAAAGCAGTGCTTAACGTAGATGGTGGATATGTTTCCTGAGCAATTAATTGGATATGACTTTTTCAAATATTTTTATCGTTTCTTTGAGTTAAAATTTGCTGGAAAAAATCCGCGATAATTATGCATCAACCTAATAAAATTATATAAATGGAACATGAACCTACCTCGGCTTCCAAATCGGTGCAAGAGTTGTACAGAGAATCAGATGAAGCTATGGAGGGTTTTTTTCTCGAAAGAATGGTGCAGAGCAGCGCCCCAGAGCTCTTTTCGTTGTGAAGCCGTCATAGGAGCTGAAGTTGATAAACATCGCATTGCAGAGTCTGAAACGAACATCACAGAGAAGAAGGTAGAGCCTATCAGAACTATCAAACTCGCCGATTACTATGGGTTTTGAGATCTAAGGAGAATCACACGGGTGATCCCATCCCTTCTCTACTGCTCGTGGTAAATTAACCGATAAATCATGGCAAACTGTGTTCGGAAATCTCCCTGCAACCCTTCTAAAGGTCCCACACACTTTACTAGATGGCCGTAATTTGACCGCTAGACACGCAGCCGTCCCTAATTTATGTAAATGTGATATTGGCACTGAATTTGATACCTGGAGGTAAAGTGCGACTTTGCGAGGCTTCATGACGGAAATTAGAATGAAATCCATATCGCCAGAGAAAAGCGCGAATCGATTTGTCCGCTTTGAAAGCAGGCTCGATGCCTGTGCTCGTCTTGCACCACCTGAGTGAGGCAATCTACCCGCAGCTTCAATTTGAAGCCTGCCTGTCACCAACAACAGGAAGGAGCCTTTGAACGACAAATACTCCGCATCAACACGTCCAGATGGATGTATAAAGAGATGATACCGAAATTCACCCATAGGATCTCCAAAACAAGAGGTTTCTAGTGATAAGGTGATTCCTGAAAAACTTCTTGGAAGTTGCTATCGCGATCGTGCTCCAGGAAGAGGTCGGATCGCTCAAAAGTGCATATATGTATCACACATTGACCGCACTCACGACCAAATGCGCAATCCAGGACTATCGTTTGATAGGTGGCGAGGAACAAGCGGACTGTAGGAGCTCTTTTCCGAAACGAGTTACCACAAGAAAGCGCAGTGGCATAAAGGAAGCCTACAACTGTTTCGGACACCTCGATAAAAGAAAAAATGTCTCAGCTGTATTTTGATTTGCACAGAGTTTAATAGTAGGGATGTTTAGAGCACGGAAAAAAGTTCAACTGTGTCATCACCATGCTCTAGGACTTAGAATCGCGTTTCAACGAAAACAAACGGAAAATAAGATCGGCTAGCTTGAAATGGCAGTGCTCGAAAAAGTATACACATATCGCATCAGCAATTCGATTAGGAAAACGCTCGTTTAGGAAAATGATTGGCGGATAAATCTGAGGAAATTTTCTTGCGTTACGTTAACGAGAGTGATGAAAAATCGTCTTGGTTGGTTCGTTTCCAGACAGAACTGAAAAACGGCCTAAATAATGTGTAGTATTGGCTTCCTTTACACACACACTCAATAGTGGTCCTGCCCTGAAGGCTTTGTAGTTTCATATGAATAAATAAACAAGACATTTCGACCTTATTTGTCAAGCAGAAATCGCAGTTTCTTTGACACGGAATGGTCCCCTTTTAGATTCATTGGAGAAGTTCTCTCTCCTATTACATCTCCAATACCGTAATCTTCAACATGAGCTCTTTGCGAACCGAATTTCATCCACAGATGTAGGCAGGTTTACCTGTCGCCCACACTTAAAGGGTACCGTACTCGGAGACAGACCAGTCATCACATTAGCATTTGGCCGAGTATTTGAGAAAATTCCCAGTAAAGCTCTTGTTGGGCCTTTGGAGGAGGATAATATACAACCCGATGACAAATGGGTTTCGCAAATGTCGTTCTACTGTAACTCAAATGCTCGCAACGATAAATTATCGGAAATCGTATTTGAAATCTGGGATAGAGTGGATGAGCTGTAATTTGACTTTCCCAGAGCTTTCAGAAGAGTCTCACATTTGAGATTACTCTGGAAGTCAAAGCGTATTGGTGTGCTCGAAAGAATAATAGGTGGATGGAAGAATTTTTGAAAAGACGTTGCAAGTTCCCTTAGACAAAACCCTTCTCACAGTTGAAAAGCGCCTGGGTTAATCCTAAAAAACACATTTTATCGATTTTTTTTGTTTGACATCTTTTCATATCTAACGAAGCGGAAGGGGGTATAGGCAAAGGTTGTACACTGTTCCACGCATAGTCCAAGCAGCAAACTCCGGATCAATGTTTGCCCAGACCAACTAGAGCTTTCGTCCCTCCGGAGCCGGCTCAATGTTGCCAGACTCATCTGTGAAGATAAGAATACTGCATGGGCATAGGCTGGCCACTGTGAATCACTGTTGAGGCCAAACCACGCATTCAAAATGTCACTACGAATACGGAGGCGAATAAAATGGGGGAGGGGAGGGTTTATTCCAGAAATGCGACTTATCAGGTTTATTCGAGAAATGGGATTTATCAATGTCACAGACCTATACATACGAGCTCCCTGATCTGGCTCAGAATTTAGATGTGCTTTGGAAAGCACTTGCCTATGATATGGAAGTTCACAGAACAGTCACAGTCCTAGGTAATGCGAATGTATAATTCGAAAGGCAATCGATGTTGTAAGTGCATGGTCAAAAAAAAAAAGATCTAAAGTGGTCCAGATCAAAAACATTTTGCACGTTCACATCAGATAAAGGGGGTTGAAAGTTGTTTAATTCGAGAGCTTCTCGTTGTCCAGGACATCTCAGCTCTGTCACGACTTCTTACTTAGAACACGAATAGTTATTTCATTTTCCATACATCGGTCCTGATTGATTGCTGTCTGTCCAACTGTTGTCCGGTCTCTTCCACTCCATGTGCTATGGACGTGCAAAAAAAAAAGACCTCCTATCGAACTGGCAAGCAAATGTCAAGCCCCATGTAGGTGCCACTCCTCGTAGCTCGGCTAGGAATACGAAGAAAAGCTTGAAACGACAGGTTTCTCACGATTAATAAAAGCGGATTATGAAGAAGCAGAATTGCTGGAGTGAGAGTATGAGAGCTTTCTCGAAAACTTATGTGACGAGGCAATGATAGCTGATCTCAATACCTACAGCTATTAGTTACCTACCCAGCTGACAGCTGTTGGATTTTATAGATTAATGGGATAAAAGAACTGCTGAACCTGACCTGTGTCTTACTTTTAAACAAGGAACATTTCTTTTTGACTGATGTTTTCCGAGTGCTGTAGAAACAGATTGCCCCAGCAAAACTTAACTTTAGTTAAATTTTTCAACAAAATCCTTCTTGACGCCAAAATGATCTTTCCCCTGTCCAGAAGCAGAAGTGCCCCGCTGATAGTCTTTACTTCATCCGTGCGGCTGCTGGAAACTCGTCAAAACTAAGCTGCACGTCTGGGTCGTTCTTTATCAATTTACGTATTTTTCAATTCCCACCATAAGCATTGTGGCACACACAATCCAGACTCCTACTGAACTTGGGCATCGCTATGAATTTTTCCCATCTCTGGAGAGGCAGATTGCGCAACAAAAGAACAATGAAGTGAACTCACTGGTGTTTTGTTGAGATTGATTCTTCATAGTCGCACTGACGACAGAACTAAACGACAGCTGAGGATGAAGACGAGACGGCGAACATGGCGACGGAGCTGAAATTTAACGTTAAGGCATCATCTAAACCCATAACGATCATGAAGGGAATGCACGATGATAACACACATTATTTTCCCATAAGACTAGTTTTCGGGAGAAAACAAAAAAATACAATGCCGAGAGCGTGAATGGGCGGATAAGGTGGAAATGCGAGCAGCTCGTTTAGCTCATTGCGCATAGAAATGTTTTCATATCATGTTGCCGGTAGAGAGATTACGTCTTATCATGAAGATGCTTCTTCTCAGAAACCTATACACTAACCCAGGGATCACCAATTATTCAGTGCCAATTGATGCAAATACATACATAACGGATAAAGGATGAAGTTTTTGGCGATAATCAATCCCGTCTGGGGACGCGCCCCGCACTCGACTTCAATTCAGAATCGTAGTGGCGTAATGAGTGCGTATGTGGCCCATACAATGACTTGCGGTGGCCAGCCGATGTACAAGACAGTGCTTTCATCTTCCCAGACGAGTCTGGTACCAATTCACCGACTCCGGAGGGATGGAAGGCTTGTTTGGCCTAGGCGGGCATCGACCCGGGATTCGAACCCCTTACCGTGCGTGTGAGATAGTGCGCCACTTGCCATTACACCACCTCCGCCCAAATATATACATGTAAATAAATATACTTGAATATAAACGTAGCACATATATGCGTATAACACAAGGATTTTTTTTTATTAAAATTCCCTGAATGCGAGAAATAATCTCGTAAAAACCGGCTCAAAACATCTTGCATGCGCATGCAAAATTTAGAGTACTTAAATGAAAATTAGAAGGTACTCTGCCTCTCCTATGAAGTGCTCCAAAATTGAGATATATAAAAAACCTGGAGCCGCTCTGCTGATACCTTCATGTTGTAAGGCACAACCAGATTTATGAAGGGTGATATCAACAAACATGACAAAAATGAGCCCATTCCAGTTAGTCAGTGGTTTGAGTTGTTCATAAAGATATCCCCCATTATTTGCCTTACAGATCGTGCTCTCCGAAAGCATCTGCTATTAAGGCAGATTTAATGCTACTCCTATAAGCTTGTAACGAACTTGAGTCAACTTACTTCAATTATTTTAACGTTCACTAAGCGGGCACAAGTTTCTGAAGGTTACTCAAAAAGGTTTATGAATGAGTTTAGTCTTTGATGCCTTCCTCGAAACTCAAATTACGAAGATTGCGTGGCTGATCAATTACAACACAGGTGGTCATTACCATTCATACCGATATGCACCAAAGCTGAAGAATATAACCCAAAAGGTTCAATGAAGGTGAGATGCCGATGTAACGTTTCACAACATATTGGTTGTTTTCAGATGTTTGGTATCGAAGATATTTCTCTTCGTGTCAACTCATAAAGAATTCTACGTATGGATAGGTCACAAAAAGTGCTAAAATAGAAGTCGGGAGCTGGTTCAATGCAAATGCTGCACCATTTTGTTTTAAACAGAAGGCACTTTGTGTTACTTTGTCTGTCGCTCTATTTGGGAAACTGATTCTCATGTTTCCTCCGGAACATCCTTGCTTTCTAGGATGCTTCCAAATTTAGCATGCACAATCGAGTCCCTTTCGTCTGAAGTTTACCAACTAGTTTAGTCATGACAGAGATCATCTTTGCACGATTCCACATACTAAGCTTCTTAGAAGAGCCCCGCGTCAGGGATCAGCATATAAATGTGTATATACATACATGCATGCAAACAGTACTGTTTAAAGAGAAATCATTCGTTCGACATTTCGGAGCACAATGCATACCATCCCATGTAAACAGTTGTTCTGAACCTCCTCAAGTGAAAAGATGCACTTCTTTTTGATAGGCTCGATCCATCTCACTGGACTCTGCCAGAAACAAAACCTAGCATTCAATGCATTTAAGTGCCATCGCAAATAGACCTTTAACTTCGCTTCTGACACTCCCTGAGCGACTTAACTTATAATTGCAACAAATGCTGAATCTCTAACATGATCAACAACAGAACCGCTGAATTCAGAGATTTTTTGAAGTACATCAGTGGGAAGTACATCATACATTGGTGGCAAGGCATTTACATAGATTAAATTAGAAAGGGCAAGAAAACGCATAAGTGGTGCCAAAAGAATTGGCGGAGGGGCAACAACTTGCCATCATGTCACTTGTTGTAGATTGATTCTACCCAAATAGCCTTTTCACGATCGTATAAGAGCGGTAGACAAGAAATGGTGATTGTACGATAACAAAAGACGTGGATGTGCTCGCATGGACGAATTCCCCACTAGGCAATCTCTCCAAAGTTAAATATTCTACCAAAAAGGTAATGTTGTGTTTTTGATGGTCCTACTATGACAATTCCCACCAAGCGTACTAAAATTAGGGTGAAATTCTGACCATACTCCCGCAAAATGGACCTAATGCATTAGAAATTGCGGGAAATTTGCTCCGCAGTCGTTGAAATAAATCGGCCCATAAAAATAATAACTGACTCCCACGCCCCGTGAAAATCGAATACAAAGGTTCTATCCCTCCCACCCTATTCCCCCGACCTTCCCCCTTCGGACCAATATAAATTATATAAACTTTCCAGGTCTTTAAGGAACACCTAAGTCAACATCGTATCCAAAATATGCAAAAAAATACTGAAAGACCCCTTCCATAGTTTATCGATTCCCGTAATCCAAGCTGTTAATACGACGGCACATATTCACTACCCAACGTTGGCAATCTGATCGGATTCTAGATGGTGCTTACCTTGATTAACGGAAATTCGTTTGAGCCGAGTTATGACGTTCTGGATTTATGGAGTGAGACCGTAATTGTTTACGCGACAACTAACTAGCACAACATATCGGAAAACACTCGATTAATTTCAATTTGGAGAAAAGAGCACAGAAGCTACACAGCTATGGAATTGGGAATCTCGGTACTTTTCTCGCCTAGTTGTTTCACGAATTCAACAATCACCTCAACATTTTCTCACGCACACCCACCAAACATTTACAGACACAATATTTGCATTATCTCAATTGTCTAGCAGCAGATCTTCCAAATACCACTTTCACTTATTCGAAAGAAATTTTGAGTATCAGGCCGCATCAAAATCAAAATGCAAACGTTTCAGAAAGATATTCCCTTTGGCACTCTTCCTTTCCAGAAGCATACCAACGATACATCATCAAATTACTCAGAAAAAAGGTTGAGTGTAGGACGGCATATCACCATCCATCATGATACAGTTCGGATTGTCAGATTGTAGGAGTAATGTAGGGATTCTGGATTAGTACAATTTAAACGTTGGGCGGATGAACTCCATAAATCTCGTCCCCTAGCTACCTCTCCCTCTCTGAACATCTTCAACAAGGAGGTGAAGAAGCTATTTGCTGCGACCCCAGGCGCCCAGAAGGGATGGGTCGTAGTTCAGACGCCACAATGCACTTGCTCCGGGACGTTGGCGGATTGACCAGATGGGCTCCCCCTTTTTTGCGTGCCTGAATGCTTTAGCGTATATGGAGTCATAGAATCGTCTATGGCTGTTCAGCTAAAAGATTGCATGCGAACGAAAATATGGAAAGTGCGTGAGAGGTGGTTGAGGCCTTTATTAAAAAATCTCGCCTGTTCACGCCGTAACAGAATGTCGAAGTACCTCGAGTATACGAAGCTCCCACGCCACAGCTCGCAATCTACTCGCTTGTATTTATGTAGTGAAAGATTCAGAAGAATATGACAAAACCCCATATTCCAGATTGTTTCTGGAATGTCCTGGAAATTTTCAAGGAGCACTATAAAATGACGCTTATATGCACATAACGATTCCGGAGACTTCATGATACTGCAGTCAATTGACCAAATCAAGGCTCACCTTCGATCCCTCTGTTTCGGGCTTTGAAACTTTTGAACAAAATGAGCCCAGAGCTACATTGAAAAGACTTGAGTAGGCTGTTAGAATGGTTGGGGAAGGGTGCTAGATACCAAGACAATAGACTGATATAGCGTAGACATCGAAAAGATGGAAGCTCTTATATGGAAAATCTGATGATGGAATTTGAGAAGAACAATTACGACGTCATGGACTGACTGAGGCGAGAAGGCATCGCTGGCCTGAAGCCGTTTACGAGACTGGAACAACAACGTACTTTGGAACTACTGAAACGGAAGCGTCCGAGGTGAGGATGCCCTCGCCAACACGCACTGGGTCATTTGTACGAAAACCTAATCACCTAAATCGTGCGTTTTCGATTGAAAAGGTGTGGCTCCACTTCGTTCATGAAGTTGAGAAGTCATAATTGGAACCGAATAGTTCACTGAAAGATCACACTTCCTTAATGATGTAAACGGCATTTGAACGTCAAGACCAGCTCCAGATACTCAGGAAGAGAGCCTACCGTCACAATGACGGAAATCGATCACGACTGTGACTAGCACTTCGAAACGGTTTTCACCTCGAACTGAGATCCAACGCGACTAGCGCCCAAAATAGTGCTGGATCTCATCCCAGACTCTCCATTTCCCTATCTCGCCAACCTTTCAGTGATTTGTGGGGAGGGAGGAATAAAGTCTGGAGATGTGGTGGGCGAGGAGAGAAAAGTTATTTAAATTTCCTTCTGAAAGGTGGTGACCTAATCGAGCTTGTCATCTACTATTCACGCTTGGAGGGAAGTTCCTTACCGCTAGAAATGAAAGCTGCGAACTACAACGGAACGGACTTTTTATTACTACGTGCGAGACTCCATTTCTCCAAGCGTAATAGAATGGGTAGGCTCCAGAAACGGCGATCGAATCGAGTCTTCAGTGAAATTACTTCAATCATTTGCAAGATTACGGGCGATAAATTCAGTGACATCATTTGAAGGAAGCTTGACAACTGTGTTTACGATAGTCCCACGATGACAGGAGTTCAAATGTTTCGCAGGAGCTCTCTCTCCGGATATCTTTGAGCTAAACGGTCATCATGGAGCAGCAAAAGTTGCAGACAATCACCAACTGATTTTCAGAGGGGGAGGGGGATAAAGTAGGGCGTGACAGACAGAAGAGCAGGAGCTCTGACTGAGGCAGTATATGGCAAGGTAACCCACAATGTCAGTCGTAACTCCAGCACTTTCAAGACCAACATGTTACCATCTTCGACGTGAAGACGGAACAGACGAAAGACGAAGGAAGCAGGGACGGTCATCTACGCCTTCCATACTTTGGTCATCTCAACAGCCGAATCCTCAGCTGCTTGCATAGAGGTGATGTAACTTCCGGAAGCAAATATCGAGCAGGCAAAATAAATACTTCCTGAATTTTGCCTCTCGAATACGCCTGCATCAAAACTTGGCCAAATTGGTGTGTGTGTGAGGGAATGAAATATTTCAGAGCTGCGTTCAACGCAATGACAATCGCGACCTAAAGCGAATACACGCATACAGTACGACGAACAATAAGAGACCTCGATTTCGCAGGAGGCAGGATGTGCGGGAAGAGCGAACAATCTTTATTTTTCATTCCAACTAGGACACAGTAAATTACTTTTTACTGTTTTTTTCCTTATTGTTCATCAGACATAATTATTGCCTTAATGAAGAACATCGGACAGCTAGAATTTCATCATTTGAACATGACTCACTAATGCTTTCTTGAAGAAAGAAGCCTTAATCGTCGGAAACCTCTACACTGCAAATCAAACGAAAGGTATTATAAAAAGAAATCGACCACGACTCCTAGAAGTGTCCCCTTTAGTAAGAAAAAAAAACTACGAAGCCGCGGAAGAAATTGGACATCGGCCTTCATTAACCAGTTGTATAAAAAAGGGGGTTTCAAATTATGCTTTCCAGGAAGTCTTGACTTTGAACACTTCTGCTCGCTTCTGCTCGTCCGTCACATTCTCTTTTCCTATCGGATCCAGGTTCGTGCAACATACAAAACCAACTATTTATAACCATTGCTAAGATTATCAGATTGTAAGTTCTGATAATCAGAACCCTAAGAATACTGAAATGTGATGATGTCAATGAATGACATCAAGATATGAAAGGTATGAGATGGAAATTGAATGAATTTGACCAGAGGGGACGACGTGGGGGATATTCTGGGCGTGCAGCTGCCAAAAATGCCGGTTCGCGTTCCTTTTAGGACCAATCAATCTGCTATTATTGGCGCCAACCTTATGACTTAATGCACCTCGCTGGGATGACAAAGTAGAGCGCATTATTTATTAGCCTTAAGTGGGTACTACAAAAGCCTGAAAATTGGGATTTTCTCTGGAATAACGCTCGGATTTTTCACAAGACAATATATAGGAACAATGACGAAGACTGTGGACGTAATGTCTACCTATCAGATGTGTTTCCCATTCACACACCCTCTTATCAATAAGCTACACAATGGGTACCGTTTCTCAGCGAGTACAACTTTTGATAATTACTGATAAGGACATAATTATGGAAGGGCAAGGGAATAGTGGAGCTGAAGAAAAATAACTCTTTCCATAAAAAGCAAGATTGAGAATGGTCAGGAAATAGATCGCCACTGGACGCAAAACACTGAACTGATGAAGGGAATACCCTGTGAAGGAAATACCGTGCGCTAGCGGGTTGTAAGGGAGACTCACCCGAAAGATTGTCAAAACCTAAATGCCTATGTGGTGAATAATATCTTATGATGATGGGGGCACAAAGCCTGAGCGGTTGCTGACAGGATGAGTGGGATTTGTGAATGAAGGGAACAACTGGTTGATAGAGTGATTACCCTCCCTGCCTAACCCCAACGTCTTGCACTCTGTCACTGCCTGACATCCATGCACGCAAAAAGTCACACCGAAGGGTGCCACAAGCGCTTTGACATTGGAAGAGAAAAGTGTGAAATTTAAAAGAGCACCACAGTATTTTATGGATGCCGAGGTTGTTCCTGAAAGACGGATTGCGGCTAGGCGGATCAGGGTTTCGAAATGACTGTTCAGAGTGACAAAAAAGAGGTTATCTTCCAGTGAACGTCTGTTTGAACCTTTCATTTTCGATGTTGAGCTGAACATGACTTGCATCACATGACGCACCACAAATACAGATATAACGCTCTTGGAAGCGATTAAAGCGCCCTCTATAGATGACCATTCGATCAAAAGCGGATGTGGTGGATCAAAATGCATCATAATAGAATTATCGCAATGATATGTAAGTGGTCATGCACGAAACAGCTGCAGGAAAAGGGCAAATTAGCGTCCGATGTAAATAATCGCATGGAATGAAGCGGATGCCAGGATATTCTTAGAACAGATGGTGCTTTGGGTTAATGGTGAACCATTTGCAATGGCAATCAATGATTCATCCCCACCAAACAACCTTTCAGACGACGAAAATCAGCAGTCGGTGATCTATTCACATGAAATCAGCCATAAATTAAATAAAAGGACAGAAAAGGTCCTGACAGGAAGCATTAAGCAAACAACAAAACACGCACACCACAACTCAGACGTTGAAGAATGGTCTTGTGGGAGCAAGAAGATGTCGTGTAAGCCTGTCTACTAACGAGGGACGATATCTGAGGAACTTGGTCTCATTGAAATTGTAGCTGTTGGTACCTTCCCGTTAGCAGGTGATCCGCCCAAAGTTCCCTACCAAACCGTTTCACTCGTTAGAGGAATGCCGGGTTTCTTTTCAGTGAATCCTGTCTTTCAGTTCTTTTTGCGTGTCCCTTCTTGGGTGAACTCACGGTCAATTTTTGTGCACATAGAATATCAATTTTTATCATGAGCTCTAAGAAATGTAAGGAGTACTGTTCTTCACTGAGACCACTGTGTAGCGACCGCTTGAATTTTTGATTCTGAAGTTCTTGTGAAGGGTGCAAGGCTTAAAAAATTGTAGGGCAGCGAAATGGAGACGTCGATCACTCTGAAGTGATCGCAATCAAATGCTGTTTTGTTAATTGAGAATGATTGAGGCTCACATCACAACAGGAAGAAGAATAGCCTAATGAAAAAGGAACAAGCCCAAGCCTGACATTAGCCGTAAAGTAATTAATACTAACGAGAAGATATATGGGAGCATTCGCCGCACCTTAGCCCAATTCTTCAAAGTTTTATGAGAGCCAAATGCGCGGTTAACCTACGATAACACCGCATACTTTCACTTCTAAAGGTTCAGCCGGCCGTCACAGCTTATCCATGTAGTCCAACAAAATTTCAAATTTAATGGTCGCAATCGTTCAGTGTCTTTAAATCTAGTCCCCACAGAGGTCGCTCTTCTGTAGCACGAAACGTTGGCATGGCGTGGGTAGGTCGGGTGCCGTCTCTGAAAAGGTCTTAAAGGGTCCTAAAGTTTGAGGAGCAGTCAAAACTCCCCCATAACGATAAGTGCCCACTGAATGGGGTATCAAGCAGATTGGCGGAGGATATTAAGCTTACCCGCACACACTCAGAGAATAGCTTTACTGTTGCTTGAACGAGGCTGTGACGTGAGCATTGCCGTCAATAACTGTGATTGTTGTTTGACTGAGACAGCTAAATCCTTTGTGTATTGGGATTGCGATTGGTTGGTTTTCCCAGAACACACTTCAATTATTTCGAATATACTCGAAAAGGCTTCGTCGGCGTCAACCACATGTGGACAAAGGCTTCCTCTACTATACAAGCGGACAGGCGGTAATACGCGGTATCTCATCACACGCTGACAGTGAACTGGCATCAAAAGTGGAACTTTTCCAGCAGTGTTTAAAATAATTGTGGGTTCCTCAACGAATATTTTCTGACTTCAGTGCGATGCTGGCCTTCCATGTGCGGGTCTCTACTTAGTTAATGATTCCTGCGCCTTGATATCAGGCTCATCATCTGAGGCTTGATTTGGTTTTTACGATTATTATTTGGGCAATGCCAAGACATATGGTACAGACAAAGTTTCCCATAAAGTGGAGATAACAGGAATTCTCACTGTCTTTCCCCTTGAAGGAGTCGAAATGTTCACTTAATGTTCAATGATTCAGTAACCTTCTCCAGGTTTATGAACAAGAAACATAGTCAGGCAGTGATAAGGATCTCCACGGTATAAATTCAACAATTTTGAAAGGCTTGGGCAAACACTGAGAACGAATTGGGACGTTTGCAGAGAAATATTTGCAATTCTAAAGAGTAATCGAGAGAATTTTTCGAAATAACTTAGACACTCACGCGGTGGTTTTCCGCAATCTTCTCCGCCAACGGCGTCCTCGAAATCGAGTGGCTCAAAAGTTGAACTGAAACTTCGAATAAACTAAAATTAATAGCAGAAATAACTGAAGCTACCTAACGCTGTTGAAAAGTGTTTCTTCTAGTTGAACAACTAAGAACTCGGTAAAATTGTTGGTTTGATGAAAACATTCTGTTAAACGAAGTAAAAAAAGGGACAGTGAAAGCACGGATGCGTTGAGATGAATATTGCAAAATCAAGGACAGAAGGAGAAGAAATACGAAGGGCCCATTCCCGTGGAGAAACTAGAAGATCGAAAAATCTCTTCATACATGCTGCAAGGGCAACAAAATAATATCAAGTCTTGAGATGTCCTGCAGCACAGTCAAGTATAAACGTCGCTTTGCACGAAAGCCCATCTCAGCTCAACTAGAGCTCATATCTCAAGCATATAACAGCATTGTTAACAATTCTGATATGTTTCAACCTCCCCGAGGATGTCTTTGGTATCGTATCGAATATTTTTCAATTCAGTAAAAGTTAGAAACGAAGCTAAGGCTAATCCAAAAAGGAGTTAGTTGCTCGACAACTGCATGTATCGCTCACCGGGTGGCTCCGAAAATAACCTTTCGAATTACGGAAGCATTCGAACGGTATTACCCGGGAAATTTATCTCTTTACCTTCTATTTCCATGGAGATATTGAACCATAATACTATATCAAAGTTTGAAAGGGTACAATTTTTCCTGTAGTTACCACCACTAAATTCGAGAAATACGAGGAATGCATGTGAGGATGATACCACAAAAAGTACCAATACGCCTATTGTTGAGGGCCGTGAGGAGAGAAAATTATCGTCGGGAATAGGAGGAATCACAAGGTCTATAGTTAACTTCTCAAGTACCATTCTCCCATTTGTGATGAAGGAATGCAAAGGAAATGGCTCCCAGCTTGGGTAGGCTTCTTGAAAAATCAAAAAATAATTGAATTTTATTATTGCCAGTACCCACAGAGCGTTTGTTATGTGCAGAAAAGAATTGAATTAGAGACCATAACGCTGCTGTAGGCGAGCTGCCTTTTCAGCCAATCATTTTTATACATCCCCATAAAGAGAAGGGGCTGGAGTCGTCCACGATCCCTTCAGCGATTTTGCGGAGAAAGCGGATGTTGTAATGATGCTTGCTCAGCGAGCAATGAAGAGTTACTCTTTTCTTGCGATGCTATAACCCACTTCCCAGCCCTCTTCATATGTACCTCCATGTCACGTGCTTGGAAAAAAGGCCATGATTTCATAAAATTTCATCGCATGGCTCTAGTTTTAAGGAGTGGAAAATCCACCTACTGACCCCATGGATGCGTACCGCAGATAAGAGGGAGACGATTCTATCGAATTCAGAAGAGGTGTCTATCCCAGCAGAATCAAGGCGGAAGCACTTTTTTGATAGCGTGCCCAGCATCAACAATCTGATCACAAAGTCACCAATAATGCTCTCGTGTAAGCGCGGAAGGTGAATGCCGACGAAAAGCAGATGGCTGAAGCGGATGAACGCTAGTGAGACGCTGCCTGTGATATTAACACCGGATAATGAAAGAATCCCGAGATTACTGGGAGTAAAACCCACTCAACGCCTCCTATCTTTTACTGCTTTAAATACCCTTAAAACTTTGACGTGAGCATTATCTACAAAGCAGGCGCTCATACGCCAATTGAACTGGATCTCCCTGATCGAGAAAGAAATGCAATTATAAATATAAAGTATCCAGCGAAACAAAAGTTGCTGTGAATGCAAAATGGTACACAACTATGGAGTGTTTACCAAAGAGACAAGCCATAGAGAGACCCAATGAAGGGCTGGACTCAGCATGGATGGACACGATGACGTGATTGAAGCATGTGAAGTCGCACAATGGGGGCGTAGAGCAACGAGAAGAATGAAACTGAGCAGTGGCCGTACAAATTAGTTTCGATTATTCACTGTCGCTGCTTCATTTTTGCATTCTGCCCACAGCTGGCATTCACCTACACCTATCATTAATCTATCATTAATAGTGCTGATACCGGAATCCACTCCATGGAGCTCATGCGCCCATCTCATTCTGTATCACCCTCTCACTACAGCAAAAAAAGCTAACTAAATAGTTTTGTTCGACCGCTTACATTTTTCTTCACCAATTGAGCCATTGCTTACAAATGCGTGCCTGACTTCAGTACAGCCGCGAACAGACATGAGATTTGAATCATCACGGTCATTTAACTTCATCAAAAGGATAGCTTCAACAGATATCAATCGAATCCTGTGTCAGCACTACGTTCATCTTACATCACTTTTGATTTAAGACTTTGATCAAACTTTGATCTTAGACTTTAAAACGTTTTTTCGCGCAAACCGCATTCACCTTGGAAAAATTCCACTCCAAAAATCATCCTTTCTCAAGGTTTCTATCAACGGTATTGAAAATTGGTATCGAAAATTTTGTCATAATTGATGGTGCTAAGCGTAACCAGTAAATCCATAGGCCTAAGCCTGACCCTATGCCGTGCTTAACGTGGGGCTAACAAATGAATGATACTGGGTGGCAGTACCCATTTAGGCCCTAGTAGTCTTCAAGAATTTTTAAAAACCAAGATCAAGACAAAGTTACGGAACCTTTTTGTCACTGTATTACTATAATGTATTGTATCCTCACATAAACGGACCGAACATTCACTCCACTAATTGTAAGCAACAATGATCCAGTTGGTTAGAAGGCGGGTTCATAAAAGTGAGAGGTTCACGACATTGAGACATAAGCTCACTAGCTTTTCATAAAACGTGTCTTAAACGCTTCCACAACACTTTTGGGCTTTACTTTGATAATAAATTCCTGCCTAATTTCTTGCCTCTACCAACCAAATGGAGTGCACCTCTATCCACAAATTCGTGTTTAGAAATTCCTGGCAGCTCTATGCACTTCCGACATGGTTGTCGAATGACTCATTGGTCCAAAGAGACTTTTGCAAGAAAAACTGTCCTGATTCCCGAGGCCAGAATGCTCAGATACATGTATGCTGGTTTTTTAAAAAATTGTTAAAGCAATAGGAGCACAAATTATGGCACGATGTTTCGTCGAAGGACACTAGTGTTAGTGTAAACGTGTAGAAGTGGTAGAACTCGGGCTCTGAATCCACCTACTGCATACTTTGAAGTTGTCGCGGTCGCACAATAAGATTCCTGTCCTCAGTTCGGGAGAAGAATACATCCGCTTTCTTATATGCTTAACTACAAGGAGCGGAAAGTCGATAAGCCAAGTTTGCAACTATTGTTGCATCTACATCACACAGTAATTTATCGTAAATGATTATGGCTGATGTAGTTGCAATACTACGGGGGAGTGCTGTTTTTTGGCACCCGAATGATAGGAGGTAATAAAATCCTCTACCGCACCATGAAATTGAAGCTCATGGACGAAATCACGAAGTCGGAAGTATCTTTCACTTCGAAACCTCCATATCCCTAAAAAGAGACAAGGTTCATTTTCGCGATGTCATGAGTCTATCATCGGTGTTATATTCAGTGAGCAGAGAGGATAACTATGATCGCTTTCCACCGACTTTCGTTCTCACATCACCACATGGTACCCACGTCTCTTGACCGAAGTCTTCTCACAGTTACAACAACATGGTCTCGAGCAGACCATTTTGCTGCCCTTCTTAGCCACAGTGTCACTCCAATAACCAGAAATGCCACTCCCACTGGAAGAAGAGGGGAGCGACGCAATCCATCAATCTACTTCCTTCTTGTCTTCCTGACGATTGTAAAATTTTTCCATTTAGAGGCCTGTGGGCTTCAAAAGTACGGAAGTCATATGGGTTGAGGTCATGTGAACATGTGGGGAGCGGGAGTCGGTTTATACCAAGTCTTTTCAGCTCATCCATCGAAGTCCTCCTAAGATCACTGTCCGTCGCAATCGAAAATTTCATTGCAGCCGCTTCGAAATGGGGCTGGAGGCAACATCTCTTTTAGTTTGTAACAGAATACTCTTGCATTTACCGCAGTACACTCTGGTACGATATCATAGAAAAGCACACGGATGAGCAGAGGAAGGATGAGTTCATGTTCTTCTTGGCGTGAGCGTCTCGAATTGTAGCAAGCTCAGGCATTGCGATTCCCTATGTGGATTTTCATATGACATCTACTTTTTATAGTGTGCAATAATGAAGTCGGTTGATGTCGTCGTTTGCTTGCAGTCGAGTAGCTTCTGACACACGTTGACCCAAACTCGACGCTCCTGCTCAGTCAAGAAGTGTGCGATATTTACAGAGTCCTGCTTTGAGAGGGACTTTTGCTTAGAACGTCGTAGATGGTGGACTGGGAGTAGAACACGTCACTTCCAACTTCTGATACTTTGAGAAGGATTGCTCTGACGGGGGGAGGTCAGAACAGTGTCGGTGTTCGGGAACAATGGACTTCGGCTTCGACGAGTTTTGTCGAAGCAAACCTCTTCTCTGAGGATGTGATCGTGCTATTTATGGTAGGTATCAGGAGAAAGTGCACTGCTGCCCATCAGTCACCATATCTCATTCCACGCCTGAATGTCGAAGCGATCAGTTTCGTAATGGTGAAGCAGAAGGCTCCGATAGTCAAGACAGTGGCCCATCGTTTGGTCGATGATTACTTATTTTGGACGATCACGCCAAATGCAGAAATACTATATTATAGATCTATCAACAATGCCCTTTTCGCTATCGAATCTGTAGTCCTTCTTTAGCGCCTTCGAGAGCAACATACATACTTTCATAGTTTAGAGGCATAATTTTCTCAAAGCTTTCCGGACACTATCGATATTTAGTGTTCGTAACCTTAGAGGAGTTCCGTCAATATGAAGCGTGAAAGCGTTTCGCAAGATTTTAGAACTTATTTCATGAAAAAGCCAAATGACCTACGTACTAAGGACTAGAGCCTTGCAGTCACGCTTACAAATCCATTGCTCTACCAGTGGCGCCACCAAATCACAGCAAAGTGACTGCTCGGTTAGCTTGTCAGTTCGAGACAGTGGTCTAACACAGAGGGAAGCAATTTCGTAATTTTGTTCCCGAAATCGTTAGAGGCACAATTCACGTAATTTTGTGATACACTTTTTAGTTTGAAAAGCGGAAGTGTTGATGTAGAGGAGTAAATCGGTGGCGCAGAATGCGAGAAAATTTGCCCACTTCAAGGCTTTATAAAGGTAGTGGAAGTGGAGGGGTACGAGATCTCCGTGACGGATATGGCATGTAAGGGGTGTTTGGACAAGATTTAACTTGCTCCCATTGCGCAAAATAACTACATCAAGTCGAAATGTCAAAACTGCTTTTCACTGTTGCCATGAGTTATGTCAAGTTGCTTGGACTTACTACATGGGAGTCTATTGAGATAGTGCAGCCTCTGTGAAGCCACTCATCCGCTATGGGTGTTGCATTCACACATTACAATCTCTGACCCCTTATTGCGCCCTATCCAGGATGTTTTCAGAACATTTAAAAGCAGGTTTGGTATAAGGGTGGGCCTCGAATTCATACTGTGGGGAAATCTCAGTAAACATTTTTATCGCGAACTGCGCCCGCCTTTAAGCAAACTCAGAGAATGAATATGATATCAGCGCTAGAAAATATTTAGGGCAATATACCGGCGTCCCAAAATCGAGGGCCCCAAAGTTCAAGAAGCTCCAAGGCAGGAATAATTTATTAGTTCGCAATTGAATAGTTGCGATGTAGCTTTTCTAAACTGCAAAGTTAACGAAGTTAAACTCCTAATAGCTTTGGGATGGTGATGGCTCATTCATGCCTTGGGATAATTCACATGCAGGAGGCGGAACGGTACGTAAAATCTCCCCTTATTCTCGTAATGATTTAAAGAGGGTTAATAAATGGTATAGGAAGGGGTATCAATCAAAGACAATCCGTGAGGGGTAGAAAGGTAGTGTTCCTAAAGATAGGACTATAAAATAGTCCTTCCACGAGTCGATCGTAATCCTTAGTGATCCATAAGAAGATCGCTCCGAAACCAGACGTATCCAAATCGTCAAGGGACGATTTCAGGCACGAGTTCATCGCTATTCCTATAGTTGCAAAACGCTTCTTCATTTTCACTACCAACAGACAGTGTCGAGTTAAAAATGCAGAAAGCTACAGAGTTACCAAGCGGGAACATTTACTTCATCGCTTTCTCAGACGGGAAAACTTTTACGACAAAGCAAATCCTCAGCGAATCGAACGATCGCGTTCTGGAAGCAAACATCTAATGTGTAATCTTTACCAATTTTTTTTCGAAGAACAGCAAAATGATGGTCATGGAGGCAGTCACGGGCAATGTTAAGGTGCCGTAGGTTCCGAGCTAGCGGCGTGAACATTGGGAATGACATTTTTTGAAGAACACAACGACAGAAATACTACAGAAATACTTAGGCCTTGACTCAGTCCGCTTCCTGAAACAGCCCGTGGTCCTTCCAGCAGGGAGGACTCAATCCCACGGAGCCATGTTCTCCCGAAAGTGGAGCCCATCTTCATTAGCACTAGGAAGTGGACATCATGTTCATTAATTATAGCTTGACTTCTCTGTGTGGTCCATGACTAGATGGGAAACCTGTCGAAATTTCATTCCCACTTCTGAACGCTTCAAAGCAAGACTCAAAAACTTGGATAGAAATGTAGGAGGGATAACTTCATGCTAATTCTAAAAGTGTTTGGGCTTGTATCCGTGCTGGCAGGGGATATTTTGAATCGTGGTTGGAGCTTGTTGTTGCCATAATGTAAGCAAACGTGCCTATAGATCCTATCGTCATTATCAGCTTACAAGCTTAAAACACCCAGCAATGAGTAGGCAGTCATAATTTTCAGATACCCTATGAACCTCATCTTCAGTGGTCACAGTGGTCTCGTATATCTCCCTTTTCGGCTCAAACAGCTGTTAGGAAGTAAATGAGGTCACGCTTATCATGAACATGCAAAACCAGAAGTACATTGAAAAAGCAACCTTGTCTTCCAGATCACTGACGGCATCTGCTCTTCGGTATCAGTGTTAGCGAATAGCAGCACTGGGTAGTGAGACACCTGAAAGCAACAAATCAGTCATCCTCGGCGTTGAGTCATTCAATGAGAGTGCGCCTTTGTACATAGCTGCTGAGTAAGAGTTGGAGAGTGAACTATTAGACAATTTATACTATTCGAGGCCTTTATTTCATTGATTGAATGGGGATCGGAGGAAGTAATAGCAGTGAGGGCAGAGACAGAGGCAGGCTTCGGACCGTGGAGGGGGTGAAAATCTAAACTTGTCCCTTGAAAGGCAAAACCAGCGTGGAAATCTGACGACATAGAAAGCTGAGAAGCAATCTATTACATTCAAGGAAAAGGGATTAAATAATTGTCGCATAATTGTTCCCGATGGTGAATGAACTGCTAATTGATTGTTTATTCAGAGAAATTAAGTTTGAGTAGAATGAACTGTGGGACTGCAGCCAGGAACTGAGTGACAACTGGACATCGTTCTCAGAGCAGCCCCATCGTATCTTGCTGTACCTCTCCCGCACCATAGTACACAGGACTACACAAAAAGTACTAATAACAAAAACTTCTCTTCGAGTGCTTAACCAAGTGGGCTTTGGATGATTCCCGAACAATCTACTGTAACTAAAGAGGAACGATAATTGCTTCTATGATGTTACATGGCAGTATATCAAATCATTCCCCACGACGGGTAGAATTTGGATGGGTTTGGTGATAGATGGTAAATATAATCCTACCTGTAATGATGAGAATTTTCTGGCAAGTGAGTTTGTGGCATTACGTCGTCTAGGAGGGTCTGCACTTTGCGAACCACCTTCCTCAGTTATAAGAGTCATAACTCTGAAATGTAGCTTCAATTTGTGTGGGCATGCTGTTATTTCAGACTGAAAACGACGACATCCACATGGTCATCGTTAAGGGCTCAGACAGACGGACAAATTTAGAAAAAGGTTTTGAAACAATAAAGAGAAAAAGTCAATAATTTTCGGAATGAACGTGGTGAGGTGGAGACAAGCCCGTCCATCACTCATAGACCTCTGTCGAACATCTGTTGGATTGCGCCTCAGGGCTCAGTCACACGTAAGCCTCCCAATTATCCGATTTTCAGCTTATCCCCAGGATTACACGTCACCCTGCCTCCAAGAAGGCACAGCCATCGAGTTGACGTTCGAAGCTGTAGCAGACATCACAAGAAACCTATGTAGGTATGAAAAAAGTGATGCCAAGAGAGGGATTTTAGTGATACTGTGATGTTTATGCTTATGGTTAGAAGAAAAGAAGTCAACAAGTCAAAAATATCCAAATAATCATTGAGCACATTGACACCTACATATTTGGAATTGAAAGATTATGTTCCAAAACCCTCCTTTAAATATTGTCAAAGCGCTGTCGAAGTGACTGCAGTTGAAAATGCGATGGATATTCGTTTACTGTCCGCATATGTCACTACTTCACTCTCCCCTTCTTGTGAGAGGGTGATGTGTAACTATTGTATGCAATCTCCTGAAAAGTCTGAGTTTTGAAGGATCATCTTATGAGAAAAATCACCTCGGCTGACCGTTAGGAATCTCGCATTTTCATTATTGAAAAGCTGATTCGAAACTAATCGAAACTAAAGGAGCACCTTCTCAAACAATGCTTTCTGATTCACTAAACAAAACCCTAGGACGTCCAACTATAAGCCGTCCAACAAAAAATAGACTGGCGCTCGGGAAAAGTTTTCGCATGGGAACTTGATTATCCGTTCACCTATATGGGATACTGTCAGCGACCATGGAGATAAGGTCAGGAAACCCATCAATGATCGGGTTGACCTTCGTAACCACCAAATTATTCAGATCCGGTTTTCCGACTTGTACACAGATTTCTCTGTGTAAATGCCTTCTGGAGCCTGCCATTTCCAAAAGAGTTGTGGTGAAGATATTCTCAAAATTACGGATAGATACAAGAGTGAAACCGGGACAAAAAAAACTAAGTAAACCATGGAAGCTGTTCTAAGGAGACATGCCATTCACAGTTCTCGTGAACCCGTTCAGACCTCCAAAAGTATGCGCACCAAATATGGAAGTGTTTAAATTTAGAAACAACAATGCGTATGAGTGTGTGATCTGACACCCATCATTTCAGCGAGCCGAACAGCTGCGTCGAAAATAATGGATTATACCAACGCCACACGAATCGATGAAAATCAAATGGGTAGATCAGGGTTGAGCTAGAGGTTAGGGTCCTTTGCAGAAATTTGCAGTGCACTTTCGACATGTGGACGAACATGGAGCAGCAGATGAGGTTGAGAATTTCTAGGACAAATCCGAGCAGTGGTGAAAAATGAGACGTCAGTAAACGATGCTCCCATAACAAGCAAGAGACGATCCGAAGTAATGGGAGAAGCTCAGGCGAAGAAAAACCAGAAACAACTTTTCCTTCTCACATTCACCGAATTCACATTAAGCTCTCCAAATGCATAATGTATGCAATGAAAGAACACTATGGTGTTTGATATTATACTAGAACACTATAGTGTTTGATATTATACTCAAATGGTAGGGACGATCAGAAGATATTCAACTGGTAGGACACTCACCGATCAATCCCCTCAGAAGCAGTAAAGGCATAACGCAAGTTCAAAACAATAAAGTATTTGTACCATGCATGCAGTACTACAGTACTTCTGCTTTCCTAAGCATTAAACTCACAACGAAACAGCACCTCCCCAGAATCCCGAGCTCGGCTGGCCTCAATAAGGCTTCGAATTTCGCCCTAATGTCGCCCTTCCTGATAGGTTCCGATTGTCGTACAGAACGCTCATCATCAGCAGCTGGCATCTATTATTAGTCACCAGCGAGAAGCGATGGAAAAAAGATGTTTTGGCAGACAACTGGTAACTTAGTTTATGTGGGTGACGAGCGAGAAAGAGAATTGAAGATTTTGAAGGGAAAGATTTGGAAATCTGACGGAACTGGGGAGGATCTTGTAGGAGATAAATGATAGTATTTTCATAAGCAAAGCACTACATTTCCAGCATTATAGCCGTACCCTACTATATGAAGTGAGAGCAGGTAAGTGTGGAAAGCCAATGAGGGAGAGCTCGGGCGGTGTCCCGATTCCAATTAGAAAACAAAGGCAACGATCAAAAAACACAGAGTCCGCTCGATGAACAGCTGTCTCCACTTGAAACAGTACTAGACGCTGATTGAAGGTTCCGAGTGCTGCGACGTCAAATTATCGGTTAGCAAAGAGCGGAACTATGATGAGATTGCGGAGACCCACTTGGGATGAAGCTTCAATATGATTAAAGTCATTCGATCTACGAAGAGATTGGAACTAGGAACGCTGCCAGAACTTCAGCAGTTGAAAGCGACCGAAAGAAAACGAGCAGCAGGATGTGGATCGGAAGCAACACCAGAAGCAAAGAAAGGCAGGTGCAGAACCAGTACATACCTAACGGTGTACTACCATATGGGGAATGAAATCGTTCGAAGGAACCTGAGTGGATGGTGCCCCCAGAATCTGTGATTTCCTGCCTTATAACGTATGAGCACGTTTCCTGGGCGAGTACTACATCCCCAGGTCATTCAGAGTTGATGCGAACCCGATGATTCAGTGTTTTCTATACTGTTTCACTAATGAATGTTGGGTACATAATGTATGAGTTTAGCTAAGCATGCTGACGTGCTCCTCGTAACTCCAGATTTCCCGGAG
Organism: Haemonchus contortus; assembly: GCA_000469685.2. Classification (NCBI taxonomy): domain Eukaryota; kingdom Metazoa; phylum Nematoda; class Chromadorea; order Rhabditida; family Trichostrongylidae; genus Haemonchus; species Haemonchus contortus. The sequence goes on along the minus strand of LS997562.1, from coordinate 1,373,247 downwards.
GTGTCCTTAGCACGCACTTCTTTCACCTTACGTCCCCGAGATGACGTTTAATGATGAATGGAGAAAAGCAACAAAAGACAAAACCTGGAAATTATTCTCCACCCATTCCGTTCTCGGACTCGAGAACTTTATAAATAGGATTGCAATTATTTTTTTCACTCAGCCTGGCTAAGTGCACGCCCTGCCTACTATGAACATTTCAACTCTCTTCCTTTTTTTCTATCTCTATCCACCTTCTAACACGAATTTCACTATGTCTCGAAACAGGGTTGAGAATTTCTGGCTCTAGTAGGTTCCTTCGTCTGCTGATGAACAAAGTTATGGAGTTTCGATATCGACAGCTTTAGGCCATTTCGATACTGCATTTGGGGACATACAAATAAATATACACATGAACATAGCGACTCATACGCACTCACATACACGCACACGCATGGCTCTTTAAACCTACTCCCAACCTATTAAAGAGAAAAACTAAGTTGCAGGAGTGTTCGATAAAGTACTGAGCTCAGAAATGGAGAAATCGAAAGAAAGAGGAAATTCGGCTACAAAAAGGCAGCGCAGAGTTGATTTGAAGAAACATTCTGCGATATCGATCTCGAGAATGAGAAGGTCGCCTACGTGATTCTATCGTCAGTTATTCTGAGCTTAAGGAGCTGCGCGTGAGTAAATCGACTTTTCCTGAGTAATCAAGAATTGTAAAGCCAAAAAACCTCAAAGTAGGTCCTGCGCCAAACGAAAGGACAAGCGCCGTCAGGATCGTCGACAGGAGCCTTGTCAATTCTTCTAGAAAAGTGTTCTGTTTTCTTTCTATCTGTCATATAGATCGGTAGCAAGTGAAGAAGTTTTTGGAAAAGTCGGGCCAAGTTTGGGGCGTGTGGGCATAAAACAAGACGAAAAGAGCATATTGTGAGCTTAGCAAGGCTCCGCCTATACACCAAAATGGGCGGTGCCAAGCTAAGCAAAAAACCTTTTGTAAACATGAAAAAATAAAGTGTGTCAAGCGTCGCCTAAGCTACGTTCAAAAGGAGATAAGCCAACGGTAGGTGGGGCGGGCTCTCTTTTGGATGGCGTCTAGTATAAAAACCCACAAACACCAGAAGTGGTCATATCCAAGACCGGCAATTCTTAAAGATGTTCAGGACCGTTCTGTAGATCGAAAAAAAGAGAATGTGAAGTAAAGTGAGTAGCAAGTAAAGTGAGATCATCGATGGGCGGAATAATATACTTACATACACTATAGCTGCATCACAAGTTCTGGACTGTCTCGTACCATTCACCCTGTAAGTAACTGCAAAGACAATTGCTGGCCTTTAGAATGAGAATAGGATGATGAACATCGAGTCGAGGCAAAGCCCAGCATCAAACTGGAGCTCACAAACAGGTGGTTGTGGATCGGCTGCAGCCCAGAGAAGTTTATCCCTCCCACCAAGAGCAAGAGCAAGTTTCTTGGCCCAACTAGAGCAGTTCTTCGTAGGGTCATTTTACTACCATAGGTAAGCTGAACATTGGGGATAAACACAAAAACACGGCCGAAATTCTTCGCCGCGGTATTCACAAGAAGAACAAATAGGGTTAGAAATTGGGCGACTTCACCATAGCAACCGAAACCATTAAAGATAATTCGCAGTTTCGCACATCGCTTTTTGAAGTGCCCCTGAATGATTGCCGACTAACCAACAAGAGAAATAGCATGAACAAGTCAACAGAAGTCTATTTTTGGGGTCGTTGAGGCAGGGTGTTATTCATATATTTAATTTTTTTATTTTCGTTTGTTGGTTACCTCGTTGTCGTTATTCGTAGCTGTAGGAAAAAGCCTCTCGCTAGGCCTCCTTACTCCGCCCGGTTTTGTCGTGGGTAAGCGCGTTCACTAGCGCACACGTAAAAAATAAATAAACCTGCATTCATAGGCGCCAGGATCGAGCCCACAAGGGATAAGGCCAACGCGACGTGGCCAAATTGAATTTCATGACTATTAGAGAATATGAACCGGAACTTTCGCGTGGGAGAAGGAGCACATCGATGGAATAAGTTGAACGACGGAAACGAAGTGTTATTGATCTCTTTGCTTAGGCTGTGATTTGACACTGTAGTGAATGAAGACTCAGATGACAGCATGCTAAGGAACACGAGCGGAAATTAATCACGTCTTGGGAAGGCGACGAGAAGCCTAAAAGTGAAAACAGCAAAACGCTTCCATTTCAGGAGGTCAAAGTCACAGAACAGGGCGTTGGAAGCAGTACAGCGGCAATTTCGAAACAAAAAGACCAGTCACTGATGAAACTGGGGAATCATGAACTTTGGAAATTAACCACCAAAAGCTATTATGACTCAAATTTAGCCATAGGTCTTCAAACGCTACACCATATTACTTAATCAAGAGCAAGGGAGATGTATCTTACAACGACTCACGAAGAAAAAGGAAGCTGTTTGAAACAATGAAGGACGATTATCAAAAGAAGCACTCTCAGAGGGCACGAACTTCATTCGAGGGCAGCACAACTCACATGATTTCATTAAAGAAAAGCAGCTTGATGTAAACGCCACAAATTTTGTTTCAAGAAAAGCTTCTGGCTTTCTTGCTTCTAGAAAACCAAACACCATGTTAGTTATAATAGACACTTACAACCAAGAATTCCATTAATAAGTGGACACACTAACAGAAGGTCAATGAGATCGGGAATCGTTAGGCCATTCAATGTTCCTGATCAGCTCGAACTTTCTACTTAGCATACTTCGAGCCGAACATGAACTATTCCGTAATGTTTCATGTTCCTAATGTTCTTTTTTCATTTTTTTTAGAGATGGTAAGCTTTGTAGCAACGAAAAACACGATCTCGAATCCTAGGAGCGCAATCCCTCCCGCCCCCAACATTCTAACATCATTGCATGCTGAAAATGCGCAAAAAAACGGCCCATCATTATGAAAAGCACAATTCCTAAATTAGCTGAGACAGATTTCTGTTCGAGAAGTTCCTAACGAGGAAAAAAGAAAGAAGCCCTGAAAAAATCACTGCGGTCTGCGGTCCACTACACCGTCAGCCCTGAACGCCCGAAGGCTGTCATGTATGCCCTGGGAGGTCATACTGAACACAGACAGAAGTCTCTTGTTAATTAGACCGCTGGTGAAACAATATAGAAGTTTTGCTGTTTCCTGAGCAGCCAGGCAGGGATTGTTGACCTTCTGTGGAGTGACATCAAGTATGGAGCACCTTGTAGATATGATCCTGTTCATAGATTAGCAGTTAAAGTGACCTAACACCGCTTATAAAAGGAACATTTGAACAGGAAGAGCTAAATTTGTAGCTTCGAGACAACACTCAAACATTCCAATCAGAGGAATCGAGAACAAAGACGAGCAGAGAAAATGACGAAAAATGGATGGCCTGAGAGTCGACGCGAAGTTGAATAACATCCGGGAATCCTCATTTAGAACAAGAGAGATTGAATTGGTTGGAGAACTCAATTGAATCCAATTAATTATTTATATACACGAGAGTTGAGCCGTTAAAACTCAAGAAGAAAACAACCCTATCACTGAATAGAAATTACAAAAATAAGAAAATCAGTAATCTAGAAGAAAAGTATGTACTCAGTCAAGTAACTGAGTCAACCAATGACATAGGACACACCGTAGCCTGGAATGCTAAGGTGTCTCTACACGCGAGCATATTTGGATAGGAAAGCATGAAGAGAAACACTAGAGGTTCCATTAGCACCAGGAGGAGAAATTATGACTATTTGTTGACGTTCCTGAGCTGCTAAGATAGAAGAAAGTGTCAGTAGGAACAGTGAAAGAGAAATAGCGGTGATTCAAGATGAGCAGAAGATAGGAATATCTCGCATGCAAGTATTGATCCGAAGGAAATGGCAATCGCAAGCGTTTTCCAATCCTTAACGTGAAGAAATGAAATGAGAACGATCAACGAGTTGAGTAGTTGTTCTAAGCAGTTTGCAAGGATCACTGGAGACGACTGATGAAAGCTGCTGAGTTCACAGAGGCGGAAAGAGAAAGAGATACTTTCTTCGACCGTCATCTGAAGGCAGTTCGAGGGATAAAATCAAAAAGAACGTCATCAGAAAGCTCGACGTCGCATGTGGATTGATTGGTGTCGCGTGTAGGGTTGTTCGCACTCGGTTGCAGCACGGCAGGGAAGTGGTGAAATCGAGAGAAATGGAGACTGTGGTAGTTCTTCTGAAACATGGGGATTGCCGAAATTCGAACTGAAGGAACAAGACGGCGTCGGTATGCTCGCATCTATGCTGCCCTAATTGCTTCTGTGGCATTCACCCCTACAGAGCTCTTCATCGTTCTGATTATCCTCCATTCCCAAGTTTGTTATTTTGTTCATGCTTGCACAAAAAGATATCAAACTTTGAATTAGAGAAACTGCCGGAATCAAAAAATAAAAACAACACATCGCAGAAGTGAACCTATTCCCTGAATCCCAACAAAAAGTACCGCCCGAATACCAGCTCTTTATCGATACCAGAGACACGACGCCAGCATCTTCAAAATGCTCCGAAAAATGAACTTCAAATGATTTATTTCCTCGCCAGCCAGTCATATGCCAATTGAGAACTAATTACTTGCTGAATTGACTTTGGCTCTCACATGTTGCATCGACGATGGTTCAATACATGAAAATGAAAGAGGGAAAAACGTAGAAAACGGGCTGTGAAGGAGCAAGAGTCATTTGAAGGAGAAATGAGAAACCGATTATCCGACATCCGTTTTCGAGCTACATGACATCATTAGAAGGAACGACTCGAACAACTCAACTCGAAGAAGAAGAAAAGGAATAAAAAGGGAACTTCAGAAAAGACTCCTTTAGAAGAGTTGTCCCGTCGATGGAAAACAATCTGCCTTGTTGGGCGTTGTGTTTCAGCCCAACCGCTGAGTACTATCATTTGTTTGATCACGCCTTAAACGATAGTCCTCGGAGAAAGGGAAATTTCGAGAAGGTCATACGAGCCGAGCTCAGATCGTCGACAGTGGGAATTATGAGGGTGTACAGTGCTTGTTGCAACCTCTGGAAAACAGGGGTTAACTATGTGTCTATGGAAAAAACGAGGAAAATAGTTGGAACTCTGCGAGATAAAAGCGTGCCGGCATGTACACTCATGGGATTGGAACTATGATGCTGTTTCTCCCGACAGCAGAATGGCATAGCGCAAGGAAGAACCGAATCATGAAAAAGTGGACGATGAATAGTTGATTGTTAATTGCCCGATTGAAACACTCAGTGGCTGCTAATCACCTCTATACACACAGTATGGACGAAATTCGTACATCCCATGAATTTTTGTTGCACTTTCTTATATCCCTAAGGCCACTTGTCCGAGAAATAACCTGTCATGTTTATTATGAACCTGCAGAATGATCGTAGGTCATCAGTGTAAATTTATGATGCACATCTAAAGTGACGGCAATGATTCTGGTAGAATCCAGATCGCACTAGTAAACATAATTTTTGGATTTCAATAGCAAAAATACCTTTCATGGTCGTTCCTTTCATTTCAGATACATTTAGAGCACTTTCCGTGCTGCGTTCTCCTGATGACGACTGCTCAAAAAACGTCCACACTCGTGATTATGTCATCACATCGCCCTAAACATCATTTGTTTCTGCACCAGCTTCATCGATTTCTCGATTTTTTCTGTTCTGACAGTTGCCCGCAAGATTAGGCCTCCATTCATTCTCTTAAATGCAGGGTCTCGTTCAAAAAGAATGTCTTGACAGCGTAGGGCTGAGAGTTTTTCAGAGCATACAAGAAAGCAGAAAGCAATTCAGAGTAGACGGAGCTTGGAATATCGCGCAACAACGCATGCAACGTATGAACCACCGAGTAGAGGAATTCGAGTCGTGACCTTAAGGCTTTGGCCCAGATACCATGAACATTCGATCTCCCCTTGTTGCTAGTACCTATCTACTTAATTTCCGGTTTTTTCATCATTTTTGGATAAAGTTGTAGGTGAAATTAGCTTAGCTGCGCTCAACCCGATGGTCCTAACATGAACAACTGGAAGAACAACGAAGAATTCGAAAACGTGTTAGAAATGGATTGAGATCGAAGGAATTTGGATGCATGCATTTGCTTCATTTCTGAATCTTTCTCGAAGAGTTGGGAACTTATGTAGCAAGCACGTTTAGATGAGATCGTGGCGCTTGAGCACTGCAGACTGCAGCTTCTCTCAGTTTGGACATGCATGGCATAGCTTAGATCTTGTCCATTTCTACGTTTTCCCGGTCTCTAGGCTGTATTGAAATCCAGTAAGAATTTCTTTTATAAGTCAGTCCATTTGAAACGCTCCATGCGGTGCACTGCGACTGAGCTGCAGAAGATACCTTGATGGTATCTTTGATGTCCTATGTCGTCGATCACCTGTTTCCCGATGAATAACGTCATGCTGGGGATAGTATTTGTCGTCGTATCTGATTTGGAAGGCGAGTACGTTTTGTGCATTGTTCATACTCTTGAGTGTCTTTGAAGCATGAATTGCAGTGGCAATCGCAGTGGTGGTGATGTCTGCCTTGGTTAGGGTGTGGTCCTTGAGAAGCTCGTATCAATCATCCTTGAAATAAGGTGCAACATCAACTAGTGATGCTCGCCTTGCTGATGGTGTAACATGCAGTGGGTGGCTACTACGGCTGAAGAAACTTTTTGGGATGATATTTTTTCCCGCGATTTGCTGTTTATTATTATGTAGTTCCAGTTTGGCTATGCACGCTCACGCGCGCAGTATATGTCGACGGCCAATTATCCACAATGGAGTCATTCAGCGGAATGTTGGATAATCAGAGTAAGGTAGTTCTCTCTAGATTCGAACGCTGAACTGCTGATAGCACCACGCTTGATATATTTTATCACAGTTATTAGTGCTTGATCATAGCTGCGTCCACCTTAGTGAAACCCCTTTCCACAATAAACTTGACCACCCTTCTTTTGACTGCTCCAAACCATTTTTTCCGCATTCCAGAAAGTTTTTGAAGAGATGTATATTTGGTTCTAGCCCCGCTTCCATGTGCCAGCTCCGCCCCCTTCGAGGACTTGACTACATTTGTTCCAATTCCTCTTACCACTTTTTTCCCGCGTTCTAGAACGATTCTGAACTGAGTTATGAAATTTTGATCAAAGCCCCGCCCACTTTGGTGCCAGCCTCGCCCACTTCGTTCTTTTACACCTTGACACCTTTTTGCCGCCTCCAAGAACGTCTCTGAATAGAGTTATAAAGTATTGATCTGAGCCCCGCCCACTTTGGTGCCAGTCCCGCCCACTTCGAAGATTCAGCCACACATGTTCCATCACCTCTTACCACTTTTTTCCCGTGTTCTAGAACGTTTCTGAACAGAGTTTTGAAGTTTTGATCTAAGCCCCGCCCACTTTGGTGCCAACCACACCCACTTTCGGGATTTGACCACACTTGTTCTTTTATACCTTGAACCTTTTTCCCGCATCCCAGAACGTTTCCGAACAGAGTTACACTCATTTTTGAAAAGTAGCTTTCACCTAGCGCACCCCCCGCCCCTCGTGGGCGGGGCTTCGCTATACTTATGCATGCTCAGCACGCATAAGACCTTGCTCACTCTTTTTATTTTTTTCCTGGCCTCGACGCCTTCGTGAAATCGAGTTATGAATCTCTTGGAAAGTACCGTCCAATGCGAGAACGCTCCGACTACCGCCGGTAGGTTTCCTTTGTTTTGATTGTTGACCCATCCCTCACCTTTGCACATTTTTTCCCAGTGTCTGGAATGTTATGAGACCGAATTAGAAGGATTCGCCCATGCCCCGCTCCTTGGGGGCGGGGCTCCGCTAGGCTAACTTGTGCTCTGTTGCACTTACCCTAGGCCCAACACATTCCAAACTTGACCCGACTTCTCCAGGTGTTTCCTCACGTTATATCGAATTTCCGTACAAACAGACAGACAGACAAACAGACAGACAGACAGACAGACAGACAGACAGACAGACAGACAGAGCGCTTTATATATAGTAAGGATCTTAGTAACGACGTTGCTTGTGGTCTTTTTGAGAGCCTGAACAATGTATTGTCGTTGGCATGTATGCGTATATGTTTTGTTAGTATCCTCGGAACATAAACAGTAGTAGCCATCCAAGTGAATATGTATGTCTGCTTTGGTCAACCTATGATTCTTAAGAACTTTTGTCGATGATGCTCTGAAGACGAGCAGCATCATTTGTGTTGTGATCAATGTATAATTCTTCAGAACCTTCCCCAGTGATGCTTTGGATGCGCAGCATCAACTGCTGATGCCCGCCTTGCTGAGGATGTGGTATGCAATGTATGGTTACAACCACACATTGCATGCCACACCCCCAGCAAGGCGAGCATCACCAGTCGAATGTCGAACGAAGTCAGTGCTATTTATGCTCGAAGGATCCTAACGGCACAGGCAATACATGAGTCAGGCTCTACTAATGGATTAGAGAGATACAGTACCTAACAAAATATGTGGGCACCTCACTACCTTGTTTCATCGAGATTGCCAGTGAATTTTGAGCAATGAGAATTATACTATTCGAACTCTCGGATGAAAACCTAGATCCTTTTCTTCTGGAAATTCCTTAATTTGTTTCAATTTAAGGAAAAAGTCTTCCTCGTAACAAAAATATGTGGACACCCGAGTTAGATCTCACTTTGGCACTGGAATCTTGAAGCGTTTCCGATCGTTTCCGAAATGACTATTGTGTATTTTTGCCTGTCCGTGGTAAGCTTCACTCTGAAGAACAAGCGCGGATTGGGATTCTTTGTGAAGCTGGACAGTCGAATAGATAAATCGCACGAGAGCTCGGACTGGAGAAGAAAAAGAAGAAAATTCAGTGGCAACCTCGATGAATCAAAATAGTGAGGTGCCCACATCTTTTGTTACGCACTGTATCTCTCTAATCCATTAGTAGAGCCTAACTCATGTATTGCCCGTTCCGTTAGTATCCTTCGAGCAATGCACTGACCATTATAATGGTGGTGATGCCTGCCTTGATCAATCCCTGATTCTTAAGAATTTTTGTCAGTGATGCTTCGAAGACGAGCAGCTTCACGTGTTGATGCCCGTCTTGCTGATGTGTAGTCCACTGCGTGAGGATCAGACTGCTTTGCTCTATAGAGGGATAGAAAGTTGATCAAAACGTTCCACTCAACTCAATAGAATTAGCAAGGCACGCCAAAAACATCAAAAAACTCAAAAAATCATACGACTGGTGATGCTCGTCTTGCTGGGGGTGTGACATGCAATGTGTGGTTGTAACTATACATTGCATACCACATCCTCAGCAAGGCGGGCATCAGCAGTTGATGCTGCTCGTCCAAAGCATCACCGGGAAAGTTTTGAAGAATTATACATTAATCACAGCACGAATGATGCTGCTGGTCTTCAGGCCATCATAGACAAAAGTTATTAGGAATCATAGACCAAAGCAGACATCACATTTTCACTTGGATCGCTACTACTATTTATGTTCCGAGGATACTAGCAAAACATATACGCATACATACCAACAACAATACATTGGTCAGGCTCTTCCGATGGCTCAAAAAGACCACAAGCAACGTCGTTACTAAGATACTGCATAATAATAAACAGCAAATCGCGGGATAAAATATCACCCCAAAAAGTTTCTTCAGCCGTAGTAGCCACCCACTGCATGTTACACCATCAGCAAGGCGAGCATCACTAGTTGATGTTGCACCTTATTTCAAGGATGATTGATACGAGCTTCTCAAGGACCACACCCTAACCAAGGCAGACATCACCACCTCTGCGATTGCCACTGCAATTCATGCTTCAAAGATACTCAAGAGTATGAACAATGCACAAAACGTACTCGCCTTCCAAAGCAGATACGACGACAAATACTATCCCCAGCATGACGTTTACTCATCAGGAAACAGGTGATCGACGACATAAGATACCATCAAGGTATCTTCTGCAGCTCAGTCGCAGTGCACCACACTCTACATTATCAGCAAGTACGAATAGTAAGCCGTAGAAGCTTACCCAATTCTACGAAGCTCGTACCGACTATCTTTTACGTACATAGATCCTTTATACTATAATTTGCACTATCTTTTACATACTTTATATACATCAACTTCTGATGCTGGCCTTGCTGGTGGTGTGACATGTAGGCGTTGTTACTCCTTCCAGAAAAACTTTCTGCGGTGATATTTCATGGTCCGATTTGTTGTTCATTATTATGTAATACAGTTCGCAACAAACGAGCCCGACCATTCCTTTGCCTGTGCTGTTCGTATCTCCGAATCACAAATAGCAATGGCCTCCCAGTGATGGTGATGTCGGCCTTGGTAAATCTATGGTCCTTAGGAAGTTTTGTCGATGAGTAGCATGATCTGGTGGTGCTCGCCTCGCTGATGATGTGCAGTCCAGTCTATGGGATCAGATTGCTGAAAGCTAGAACGTTGGTCAATGCATCGTCCTTCAGAAGCTCGTATCATCATTAGAAAAAATGAAGCATCATCCGCTAATGGGCGCCCTTCTGATGTGTACTCCAATGTGTGAGGATCAAGCTGCTGTAGAAACTTGGTCAATGCATCGTCCTTGAAAAGCACATCCAATAACAGTGCTTCTGGACAACAAATCATCAATGTGAGCATCGGCAGATGATACCGCCCATCTTCGAAGCATAATCGACAAAAGTACCTGAGATCTTAGATTGACCAGGGCAGACATCACCTTCACTGGGATGGCCATTGCTAATAATGTTTCGGAGATACGAACAACACGGGCAAGCAAAAGAATGGTGAGGCTCTTCCAATGGCTCGGAAAAACCACTAGCAACTTCATTACTAAGATTTGCTCAATAATAGACAGCAAGTAAGGGAAAAAAACGCTCCAAAAAGTTTCACCACACATTGCATGTCACATCATCAGAAAGGTGAGCATCAGCAGTTGATGTTACACCTACTTGATGGACAGTTGATGCGAGCTTTTTGAATGATCATGCAGTGACCATGGCAGATAATACCATCAATGGAATGGCTACTACTATTCAGCTTCAAAGATCGTGAAGAGCATAAACAATACACGGAACGGGCATGATTTCCAAAGCAGAGACGAGGACTACCACTATTCCCGCATGACGTTCACCAAGAAACAGGAGACTGGTGAAATAATGTACCATTCAGGAAAATTTCTTCTGCAGTTCAATCCCCATACACTGCGCAGCCATCAGCGGTCCATGCTGCACCTAACAAAGCACAATTGAAAATGTAGTGAAGAATCATGCATTGACCATGAAAGACATTACAGTCACTAAGATGGTCACCGTTATTCGCGTTCTGATGGTATTATAATAACAACACAGGGACTACACGGGTCATACCCTTGTGACGGCTCAAAAAGACCGCTAGCACCATAACCACTACTTGTAAGATGTTGCTTAATTATAGGATGAGTAATAGGTTCTGATCGATTTGAATCCTCGTTTCGATAAGTCTTATTTTCATAGAAAAAGTATCCAAATCAGTAATATAGTCTCCATCATGGTCCGAGCAATCATCAAACAAATTTTCTATCGCGAAGATGATATTACAGAGCAAGAAACGAATGGTAGTTAGAGGAGCAAAAACCTGGCGAATAAGTAGGAAGAAGCAGCACTTCCTATCCAAGTCGACAATTTTCTGACGAGATAACTTCACAACATGCGGTCGAGCGCTGTCGTGAAAAAGGCAAACATTTCCCCCTGCGAATTGTCGGCCAAATTCTGCAGCTGAGAACCATAGATCTCCGTGGTCACGATGGAACCTTTAGGAGTTTGTCAAAAGTAGACCATCCCTTTGAATACTACCAACAACACAGCAAAACCCTCCTTGGATAGAGTCCACATCTCTGTTATCTTGAAAGTGTTTCGTCACGAGGCGCCCGTGGGTTGAGATACGTCTCTTCTGAGTGCACTACAGATATATGCGACTGCCGTCGCTTGGTTGTGTCCTTACAGTAACTTGTAATAGACAGACGGTAGCTCTAAAACAGCTTCAGTCGACAGTTGAAGATTTGAAGTCATATTTGCGAAAACATGCAATGGCGAGCTTATATTCCCCCCTAAAGTGCAAGTTCGAACATTAATAGTAGTAGTCATCCAAGTGAAGATGTGATGTCTGCCTTGGTCAATCTATGTTTCTTAAGAACCTTTGTGAATGATGCTTCGAAGAAGAGCAGCATCACTTGTTGATGCCCGCCTTGAAAGTCGATAAAAAGTTCTACTCAACCCAATGGAAACAGCAAGGCATGCCAAAAACATCAACTCCAAAAGTTCATTCAACTGCTGATGCTCGCCTTACTGAGGGTCAAGGCATGCAATGTCTGGTTGTAACCACACATAGCATGCCACACCCTCAGCAAGGCGAGCAACAGCAGTTGATGCTGCACATTCAAAGCATCACCGTAGGAACTTCTGAAGAAGTATACATTGATCACAGCGCAAATGATGCTGCTCGTCTTCAGGGCATCATCGACAAATGTTTTAAGAATCACAGATTGACCAAAGCAGACATTACGTCTCCACTTGGATGGCTACTACTATTCTCAGCAAACCGGGCATCAGCAGTTCATGCTGCATAACTGGAAGCATCCTTGACAAAATTTCTTACAAGAGTTCAGAATCATGCATTGACCACGAGACATCACCATCACGAAGACGCTCACTGCTATTCACGTTCTTAGGATACTTACAACACAGACTTTACATTGGTCAGACTCTTCTGATGGCTCGAAAAGACGCTAGCAACCTCTTTACTAAGCATTGCTTAATGATAAACAACAAGTCACGGCATGAAACACCACCCCAAAAAGTTTCTTCAACCGTAGTATCCACACATTTCAAGTAAGTCCACCAGCAAGGCGAGCATCAGCAGATGATGCTACATCTAATCTAAGGGTAGTGATGCGATCTCATCAGAGTCATACATTGACCAAGCTTCTATAGTGGCTCGATCCCCACACATCATCAGCAAGGCAGGCATCAGCAGTTCATGCTACATTTATTCAAAGGATCATTAACAAGCGGTTCTGAATATCAAAAAATGATCATGTCATACATAACTATCACAATGGTGGATGCTACTGGTCGCTCTTCACGTATACAAGGCACCACCGCCCATGCAGAAATTACGAGCAGTTACACATTTTTCATACATTCATTAAAATAAAAATGAGAACCTTCAACACTGAACATTTTTACAATGTCCTGTTATTGGATTCTTACTGAGTTCCTCATCAAATGAGCTCACACGTTGCCAGAAAGATGGTGTATCCACCTCAGCGCTTGACTAAAAGTTTTCTACACCTTTCATTTCTCTTCATTGTGCAGGCGGTGGGTGAGCAAGAAACACTAGAAACATCTTTTGGACAGTGGACTCATGCATATTAGGTTCAGTTTTTTTTTTTTTTCGAGGTCCAATTCCAATTAAAAATGAGCAGTTTTTTCGTACCTTCACATACTGCGGAAGGAGCTTGCTTGACAGGCTAACTTCTCCCCATTTTTTGCCAAATTCACTTCAGCTGATTTCGATTCGATTCTTAAATTATAAACTTTATTACATTATAAAATTAAAATTAAATCATTAAATAAAGTTATAAGATTCTGAATAAAAAAGAAAAGCCGAAGTCATATCAGCATGAAATGAGCTTCAAAATATACAACCTTATCAGTGCCTTCTTTAAAATTTTTTCGGCTAGTGAGCAACTTGTAGTGTAAACATGGCGAGGCTCAAAAGAGCAGGGGATGAGTGAAGAGACGAGATTAGGAGTAAAGCACAAGGGTAGAAGAAGTTGAAGGTGTAAGTGGTGGAAAGATGTACGTACAATAAATAATGTTGAAACAATAAGCTGAAGAGCAAGGTCAATTAGTGGGCTTGTTTAATAGTAAGAAAAGGAATTGTAATGAGAACAACCTCGTAAAAGCACTAGTAAAGTAAGTGAAGTATTAAAACGCGCTTTCTTTATTGGGATAGTTTCTTTATGCTTCTTGGTGTTCCTTAATTTGCACATCTCGCAGCGCTGCCAAATCAAAACGAGCATTCAGGGAGTTGATTGAGGTGAGGAGTGGTCCCGTTAATTGCGCGCGAACTGAAGACATTCTCCCTCTAACCTTTCACTTAAAAAATGCACACTCGGGTAAAATTGGAGACCAGCTATCCCGGAGTTTACTCCTGAATGATGTAAAATATAAGAATAAAGAATAAGGGGTAGGTGTGCGTGAGCGTAGGTGTAATTGAGAAGCAAGGAAATTGCACAAAACAAAGCACCACAATAATTCACACATGCCAAATGAGCGACCATCACCGAAATACTGTTTTTGATATGTGAGTGTTCAATTGGTAGAGAAATAAACGATACAGTTTTTGTCGTTGATCGATCTCGCCTGGAATGCGAAATTAATTGAACAGTACGTCTTTTCTAAACGTCAGCTAACAAAAAACTTGCTCATATAAGTATCCCATCTTGGACCGCGCTCAGGTCAGGTTAATAAGGCTGAGAGACACTTCACTAGTAAGAGTTGAGCAGAATGTGATTGTAGAAAGTACACAATAGTAATAGTACTAATACATATGGAGAATGCACGTGAAAATAAGAACGTGCAATTCCGACAGGAAGTTCAAAAACACTCAAATCAGTCGCCAATAAGGGCAAAAAGGAGAGAATGGAGCCAACAGTAATAAACCTAACAAAAATGAGAGAAAGGAGCAATACTTAAAAAATGAATGCTGAAATAAAAGGAACAAAAACAATGTAAAGAGCAAATCTCACTGAATTCCGGTCGGCCTTTTTCCCAGCCCAACGTACTCCTACGGCTAACCTTCGCCAGTGTGCGCCGAAGTTGTGTTACTGGTTCCCTGAATGGTTCGATCAGTATTATCGCGACTCAATAAATGAGATACCACATGAGGCAAGAAAGGTGTCTTATGCCTGCTAAAGAAAACCCTTCAGATTGGTTGGTAATGAAAAGTAAGGAGGATAATACGTAAACAAAGGCCTTCATTACAAAATCTATTCTTTTCAATAGAGATGATAGACTAATGAGCCAAATATGGTTCTTCAACATTTTGACATCACCATCGAGATTATATTCAAACTAACCTTCGAAGGCATCAAGAATAGGCTAAATACAGTCTTTCATTAGTCTGCTAACAATACATCGAGAATTTTCTAGGAAACTGAGTACAAATAACTCAGCAATGTTGTGGATTTCAAGACTACATACTATCTTGAATAAAAAAAAACATGTCAAGCTTATACATATTCACATAAAGCTCAGCGATGGAGCAGTTGATTTTGAAGAGATACAATACAGAAGAGACACCGATTCGTTCAGTCAGTCTGATGATGAATTGATGAAGTAGAGTCAAACAGTTCAGTATGCCGCAAAAGTGTTTTCCGATGGCAATACGCCTAGCAGAGACCAGGAGATTTCTGTCCGCTCTCTTCGAGGGTTCCAAGCTTGGGAGAGTATTAATGCAAGATTATTCTTATTAAGAACACTTCGCACGTAAACGCCAGTCAACACCACTTCAATTTGCCGCGAAAACCTAAAGGCCGCTGTACTTTTCGTGAGTATTTACTGTTTATATGGAAAGTCGAAAAGAAGAAAGGAACAAGAGACGGAAAGGAGAGAAAATAATTCCTTTTACGGGATCTATATCAACAGCATAGGATTCTAAGGAGACTCTTTCCTGCTTAACAAACGCCAATAAATCTATCAAATTGTATGAAAGTCGTTTGCGGCGAAAAAAACCTCGAAAAAGTCACACCTCCCTAATTTATAGTAAAATTTATTTCTTTGACGATAGAACTGGCCTTTCCAGTTATCTGCAAATGGGTTCACGAAGGCATCCAGCATTTTATTTATCACTTCCATTCACACTCGTGCCGATGATTTAAGAATGACCCACTAATCCAGACACGGCCCTGAAACGTGGCCGTGCTGAGACTCGATTTATGTAGATTCTCAAAGTGTAAAGATTCTGGCGCATGCATGCGAGATGGGCTGAGTAACTATTTCTAGGGGCACTACTTGACCGCCTGCATGAATGGTTTTCGTTGACCACTCTTCAAGGTTCTAAATTTAGCCTATAATCTTACAAAACCCTGTTAAATTGGTAGAAAGAAGGAAAATGATTTTTGTTGAGGGCGTTCAGTGATATCACCGGTGTCTGCAAACGCAATACACCGTCTTACCAATCATTTCGCTATTGCACGGCCTTCAAACGGAAAAGCTTCCAATCATTTCGCTTAATCTTTCAGACTGCTAGGAAAATCTTTTTCCACGTGAGTTGTTCTCCTACTCTTTCATTCGTTTATATTTCACTATTTAATTGAAATATTTGCGATTAAATAACTGGCCCCTAAGTTTTTTTTTACATTCAATGAGATCACTAGATTTGAGTTCAAAATGCCCAATAAAAATGGAATTTGCGCCCGATCA
Source organism: Haemonchus contortus (assembly GCA_000469685.2). Taxonomy (NCBI): domain Eukaryota; kingdom Metazoa; phylum Nematoda; class Chromadorea; order Rhabditida; family Trichostrongylidae; genus Haemonchus; species Haemonchus contortus. The sequence continues at coordinate 1,356,783 of LS997562.1, read as the reverse complement.
GCCAAAGACTCCAAGTGATTTTGCATTCCATCGTCGATTAATGCAATAAAATGAATAATGAAGAATCACAAACGTCCCGAACACAGCAACAATTCAAAACTAAACAAATCATTGGAAAAAAGAGGGAAGTTGATAGGCTCCGTAGCCGCTTGGAAGTCGGCCTACCCTATCAGCCGCTTACATGTTTACAAAGATAGCCGTAAGTTTCTCACCGTATCTCGCTAAGCCAGAAAAGAAACTCCAAGTTCAAGTGAATACGGTTGCAACAACCCTTTCGCCCGATAGAAAACATAGGCTATATAAACACAGCGGTAGACAACAATTTCAATTACGCAGACAATTGACATAGGTTGTTCAGTCAAACACACACCAACCATTCGCTTTCCACTCAGAGCAGTGAAAAGTACCCTCTTGGAACAAATCAGCACAAGATTTTGCTCAAGTCTCACGGAAGGCACCACCTATCTTTACCTCTTTGACAGCTGAAGTGGGAAAAAACCGGTAACATTCGCCATACGTAGACAATTCTTCTGAGCAGGAATTGAACGCGACCCATAGGTTACCAACTCTCTATGGACGGATGCGTTCCTAACAAAAAAGAAAAATAGTCGTCGGATGAAGCAGCTGTTAATGTTTGGAGCCGTTTGCAATATTCTGGACAGTTTCTTTCTAAAAGGCACACAGCTGGTCTTAAGTAGTCACTTGACGAAACAGTCACTCAACCTAGAACGTCGCTTCACAGGAAGACCGACGGATTTCGCCCTAGTTTATTCCATTCCGACTCACATAATAGAACGTAATGTTTGAAAGAATGTAATGTAGAACCCTAATACTAAGTTATTTCTGTCGTCACCAACCAAACCGACTCTGTGGTCCATTTGTGCACCCACTGCGCGCTTTGACAAAAAAAAAGGTGCTAAGTGGGTTGGGGGGACCACGCGGCGCGGCCCCCTGCGATCTCCAGCAAGATAGCAGTGGGCCTGAGTCTTGAAAGGAATGGTAAGGTTGTACTGATGTGTCTCGTGATTCAGAACAAACAATATGCTTGCATATTAAGGATACACTTCTTCTGGACCAATAAAACCTATTTTTTAATAAAGGGAGGGGCTCCGGGGGTGGGTGAGATGGTTGTCTCGTGTAAAAAGCTGAGTTGAGATAAAAGTTGGACGCCCAATTGGCTCACCCACCCCGGAGCCCCCCCCCCTTCCCAAAATTAGGTGAAAAATACACAGTTACAACATAAAAAACTATGAAACGTCCCTAAACACCGTTTCGGCAGGGTGCCGAGCCGCCTGCCGCGCCGCGTGCCCCCCCCCCAACCCACTTAGCACCAAAAAAAAAAACAGACAGATGAGAGGGAGTGGAAAAAAAGAAAACGAAGGGACTTACCATTGATGAGCTATAAACTTCCCATGTTTGTGACTCTTGCCCATGCAGTGCCGAAATTTACAGTCATTTAGAAATGCTGTTTCGATCCGACCATTCCTCAAACAGACTAGAAGTCGAATAGCTCGGTGAATCTACGGATGCATGTATTACGAGGAAAACTACTCTGTTGCAGTAACGAATATAAACTTCAATCCAGCGGTAACGAATTGGACAAACTGGGCGCATTCAGAGTAGAATTTGCGTAGAAACGCAGATACATATAATGCGTCAGGAAAGTTTGCAAGCAACCGTTACAGGACCGCTCTTATCTGCAAAGCAATTACGATAAATCCGGACTGACGTAAAACGAATTAGTTCGCGTGTAAGAAATCTACGTCCGATGCGTTTTATTTTACGGTCCTGACCAGTTCGTTTTATATCAGTCTGCCGGCATGCAGGCCCGCCGGCCGGCGGACTATCAAAGGGGTATGTGTACGAACGTGCGTCCGAGGATGCGCGCGGCAAATTGCGCGGCGAAGTTCGTAATGATCTGAACGACTTTGGCGCCTACCATTGGAGCCCAAATTTGAAATAGAGTGGATTAGGAGGATCATCTGACCCTACTGAACTACACTACTTCGAGTTTGTGCCCCAAAAGTTAGCGCCGCAGTCATACAAATCGTCACGAACTTCGCCGCGCAATTTGCCGCGCGCTTCCTCGGACGCACGTTCGTACCGTCCCCCCTATCAAAGCAGCCAGTGGTCCTGTAACGATTTCTCGGGAACTTTTCTGACGCAGGCTGGTGTGTTTTTACACAACTCCGTTAAATGCAGCTACTATGAATGGGATAACTAGGCTCTCAAAGGTCAGGTGAATTTTAATGCAGGGTATGGGTACATTCGTGCGCCCGGGGATGCGCGCAGCGAAATTCATGATTCCTCAGCTTTGTCGCCTACCCGGTCCAAAGTAAAAAAATTAGTAAGACCAGCTGATCCTACTCATTCATCTTGTACAAGTTTGGACCCAACGATGGGCTCTAACGTCGTTCAAATCGCCGCGAACTTCGCCGTGCGCATGTCTGGACGCACGGATGTTCCGTCCTCCTCAATGCATTATGTTAGTTCTGATGTATTTAATAGCGTTACACGTACTACTCGTGACTAATAACGTGAACCCTCTTGATTGTACGGATATATATGAATAATATGAATCAGCTGCTGAATAGTCCGACTTCTCAGTGCCGCCTGAAACTACATTCAGGAAACTGGCGGTTGAGTTTGCGCGGCAGCGACCTGATTTTGGACGTTGACTGCCCAGTTTTTTTCCGAGTTGCTCTTGTGGTAGTACGTCATTTTGTTTATACTTTTCATTACATAGTTGTCGCTGGACTGTATACTCGGCTCTTGCATAATAAAGACTTCCCAGAAGTCTCGAGCCATTCCGAATTCAATCTGCAAATGTTGAGCGTTTCGCTTTGTTAATGCAATTAATATAAACAAAGCGTAGTCCTCAATTTTCGTGCAGTCCCTTTTGAAAGACCCTTGTTATGAAGCTGGAAAGGCCACTAAGTGTCTGATCCCCTTTCAAAAATCCGACGCATGGCTGCTTTCATAGTCCGCGATTCGGCCCGCGAGCGAGCGAGCGACCGGGGGCGGCGCGTGCCCCTTGTTTACAGCTGAATCTTGGTCGATTCCGCAGGACGAGTAGTCCCTCAGCCGCTCGCTCGCTCGCGGGCCGAATCGCGGACTATGAAAGCAGCCTACAACGGGCAAAAGAATGAGTCATATAGCTGCGTGTAATGGTACCCACCCACTCGACACACAATTTCTACGAAGTCAGGAGAAAATTCAACCCAATCACTCAAAATTTCAACATATTATGCTCATCAAAAGGTTTGTAGGTTCTAATCTACACTATAAGGATACTCTTCATCAAACTTTGAATTGCTTTATAAAGGATTTGGACCTCAAACCGGGAGCATCACGACAGGGAGAAAGCGATCGTTGAACGAGCTTATCTGAAATGTGAATGGAGAGTCTCCTCGGGTTTGAATGAATCTTCAGAAAGTCTTTCGTTCAACTTTTCAGAATCGCTTACGTTAGATCAATCTTAATCAATTCAAATCAATTCGAATGACTATCTGCATGGGTCCAGAACTCGACAGAAGAGGGTTGTGTCTATTTTGACTTATGCTCGCTTTTCAACGTAGCACTCATGTCCATATAACATCCTAGACGACAGCTGTTAATACATCTATCCCCAGTAAGAGGCATACCAAAAGCAAGTAGTACGTGCCCCATCGGAAACAAATACTATCACTACGCCCTTCGCTGTGGGTCCTGTAACGATTCCTTACAAAAAGCTGAGATGTTTCCATGCGGACTTTTGTTTTGACGCAGATATCTGTGCCTTGACGCGCCTACACTACTATAAACGCGCCTAATCGCGCATGGTCATGACCGTAATCTGTTCGGCTAGTGGAACCTATGCATGATCTGCCAAAACGTTGTTTGGATAACTAAAAAAAAACAATAAAGCGGGGTTCCTAAGTGGCCGTGAGCAGCGATCCCTTTCTTCCGATGCTGAACTCGATTGTTGTGTTGCGATATTTCGGAAAAGACCTTATTTTATAGTTTCGACTACAACAAAGAAAACGTTGAAATGCATTTATTAAGTTATAACAACGTCTTTCAATCATATGAATACCGCTGGCTGTGGTATGCCTTTGGCGACACTGGGAAAGGGCAAAGAAGAGAGGGGGTCCGAAAGTAAGTCTGCCGAGCGCAAATCTTGGCGCCTGGCGCACATCACCATTATGGAGTACACACGAGAAAGCATTCAGTATATATACAAAATCTCGTTGCGCTTGAAGAAGAAGACGTGCTGAAACAAGGAGTTTCTGGGAATCGGAAACGGCTGCTACGGGAACAATTCGATGTGTGGGAGCGGACGGAAGACATGTGGGCGGGCGCGAACGAGTTGTCTTGCGTGGTCGACCATTTAGAGCAGGCTGAGGGCTGCCACGCAGGCTACGAAACTATCCGCTTCGAGAGAGGAGGAGGTGTCAAATCGTTTCTGAAGGGGTTCCGTACACAGGGCTAATAGGAATTGACTAGATATCGTTATGTGAATGTATTTTCGAGTCAGAAGGAACACTAATGTATTACACCTTTTACTGTGCTAAGGCTTACTTCGGTACTGGCCGGAGGAATGGCGGCAGTGCTCGACTGCGGCAGCAGGCTTTGCCTGACACGATCAGAGACACCACCAGCCATTTCATTCAGTTGATCCTATGGGGAGGACTACTCTTACAGTTGCGTTTGTGGTAAAAGGGCAGCGTTATCGCGAGGAGAATAGAAGATGACAAAGAAAAAGAACAGTAATGCTTGAAAATGGTAACTGGGCGGATGAGACGGATGATGACGCAACAATAGAGAAGCGAATGCCATATAGCTTTGATCACACGTTCTTAGAGGTTACGAGTTGGCGGCCATTAATCGTGCCTTTGCGCATTCTGGACACAGAATATCCGTACCGTCCGTGATGAATCCCTAAAATGAATGCCATCTTCGCATTGTGATAGGTATTACCGGATATTTGCAACTATGTCACTCTTAATATATCAAAACCACTCAGTGGCTGCTTCTATAGTCCGCGATTTGGCCCGCGAGCGCGCGAACGAGCGATTGGGGCGGTGCTTGCCCCTTGTTTGCAACTGAATCTTGGTCGATACCTCCGGACGAGTAGTCCGCCGGCTGGCTCGAGCGCTCGCTCGCTCGCTCGGGGTCTATGAAAGCAGGTAGTGACCATCTTGAACTCCTCAAACCAATCTACGTAATAGATGTAAATCGATTCTCAACAAAGATGGAGCAGTGAAGTCAGCTCGAGCCCCTCCCAACCACACTCCCAAATACTGACTAGCGATTGAGCTGATTACTACGGACATGCGGCAAAGGTATGATTGAAGTTGTCGGCGAACATTTCTTCACCCGAAGAGTATACTGGCAGCTACGAAATGTTATTGAACATCTATTCTGCTGCTTTAAAAATGCGCTCAGGCGCTAACTCTCCGCATAGAAGGTAGTGGGATTCTAATACGCTGCTGAGTGCCATGCATGACCTATGAACCGCGGAGATTGCGTACAAAGCGGTGCTGTTAATCCCATGCCAGGTTGGACCAACCTCTCGAATCTACTGCTTAATCTAAAATTTGCAATCTAAAATTCGATATCAACGTCATTTCTGTGGTACAGCACTACCCAGCGTTGCCTCACATCAGCCATTGTCATTCAGCTTTGAAAAACGATCGTCGCTGTTAATTGGTTGGCGTATTAGGCTAGGCACTTATTAAAAGATAAATGAAGTATGTGGTCGGGTACGGGTAACGTCCTTCTATCTCGTGACCTTACCGGATTCCCTTCCCCGCAGATGGTTCCATGCTGTCATTCAAAGTACGGCTTAATCCATGTAAGTTCTCAGACAATGATTTGGTCGCCATCTAACACTTCCAGTGAGCTCATTCCGAAGTGAACAAACATTTTTCACTCACCTTCCCCACCAGTGACGTTGTACATTGTGCACATATGAAACAGTCGTTATGCCAATGTCTATCTTCAAAGGAGATGAATTTGGCGCCTCCGATTCCTGCAAACGTCAACCTGAGCTATCGACGAAGTAATAACAATGATGTATATGACAGAAATGCTAAGTGTGTTATAACAGCTTGGCTAGGAAGAAATGTACAGTTTCGTTGGTTCATCACGAGTTATTAGCATCTTCTCCACAAGTAGTGAGATCAACTTAAGATGAGGAGACCATAGGCTGCGAAAATAAACCTGCCTACAGTCATCATTGTGGTAAACTTATCGTCTGACGTTCTTGGTGAGAAGGTATCAGGGGTGGAATTTGAAAAACGCGTTCGCAGCGTATTTAACGCCATGAAATGCATAGCAAAATTACAGGATTCCCCATGAGGTTTTCCCCGATTTCCCACAGCTTCAAGCTTTCATTAAAAACAGTTGCTAATGAGAAAAAGAGTTCACCGGTGATGGGCTTTGTGCAGGCATTGCATCGTTTCGCGAACAGCTCACCATAGCAGTTCGCGCAGTAGGGCTTCTCATCTTTACTCGTGAACCTCTGGCCTAAACAATCAGAAATGACTTTCAGTAATAGAAGGGGTGACCAAAGGAAGAGAAACAGCTTGAAAACTCAACGTACCTGCGAGTGAGACATTACAATGCGTACAACAGAAACATTCACGATGCCATGGCTCGTTTTTATACGTCACACCACCGGTAGTGATTACCTGAATTCAGAATTTCAATGAAACCGACTTCCGACGCATTTGAGGATGTTTGCATCGTTACAGATTCCCATCAGTTGACGGATTTTACATGCAGCCCCAATAATTCAATGATTAATTTCATATTTCAAAGGGTAGATAAGTGAACATCCTAACCGCCCATGAACTTTCGCGAAAGCTCGCTTCTCAACATACCTTCCTGCACTTATTGCACCTTGTGGCGAATTTCTCCTCATAGCAAGACCCACAGTACACGTCTTCGTTTTTGGGAATGAAAGATTTGGTGCCGATTGGATTCTTGCAGTGCGCACAGCAAAAACATTTGTCATGCCATTGTTTTCCTTTGTATTCCATTTTTTTCATACCTGAAAACAGTGAGTGACAGCAAATGAAAAAAAAAAAACAGAGCAGCAGTACAATAAAATGGCTGGTATACAAGTTGGTTAGGATGGGTTTGTGCATTTGGGTAGTCCATGAAAGTGATTCCTACAATGATGTCTCGAAAATTTCGATTTCTCATTGAGTGCACTAGAATGTGAATTGTTTCGGAGCCTTCGAAATTTGGCGTCTCGGTATTGTCTATATCGCACTCGGAGCCATGATGGAGCTCCCTCCCCCCAATGCAGTATAGACTATATTTTGGGTAGAGGCAAATTTCTTAGAAGTTAGAAACTGGGAATTGGGAATATCAAAGAAGTTAGGAACCCAATCAAGAGGAAAAGCTAAGCCAGCTGAGAGAAGCAGGAAGTGTAACGTCACTCTCTGCCGGCAAGCTCCGTGCTTTTCCTGGAAGTGGTGTCAATTCTAGTGCCTGAACGCATGCACAAACAAATCTTCTCCAAGCCATGATAACCTCATTTGGTCAGGCGGGCGCGAAAAGTCTCCCGCATGACATCACTGAGCAGTTTAAAGGAGAAAAATGTGACAACAACGAATCCTCGAAAGGCAAGCGATAGGTCCTTTGCATAGCAGATGAGGGAAGGGCTCAGAGGGCTAGGAACGTTCTGAATATGGGAGCAATAATAACCGTCTTCCTTTCCCATTTCCAATGGGCGGCACTGTCGTTAGGGATGAGTTAGGGAAGAAAGATGGGCAAGCTGATTTCAGTCGACTTTACCGAATAGGCTATTCATTCAGATCGAATTTGGAATAATAGATTTTGAAGCGCATAAAGCCTCTGGCATAATCGAAAAGGCCTGCAACTCAAAAATCCACCTCACGGGCATTTAGGTCGTATTTTGAGGACAATATTTAACGAAAAAGCTTAAAGCTACCAACTTTGTGGTTTGGTAGCATTAACAGAGCCATTGAGAAAAAAATTATATGAAAAGGTACCGACCTGCTCTGAAGATTTCATTACATCCATCACATCGTGTAGCGAAAGCTTGATCATAGCAGTTTGAGCAGAAAATTCGATCGTTCTTACTTCCGAACGGCATATCCACCAGAGAAATCTTGCACATATTGCACAGGAAGCAATGTTCATGCCAGTGCTTGTCCTTATAAGAGAGATCCTGAAACGAAAAAAACGGAATGATGGGATAACATAATAAAAGGAGCCATTCCTTACAGGCTGGTTGGTGAGCAGAGTTGGGTCGTGTAGTGGGAAAAGGCTAATCCAATCCTACATAGTTTCAGATCGAAAAACCGAATCCTATTCGACCGTATTAAATCTTCCTTTTTTTCAAAGAGTTGGCTAGTATTTATCAGAATAAAAACAATGGGCTTTACATTGAGGTCGCCACCGTATGCCAGGAAATCATTTCATGTCTTGAAGTTCGAGAGCAGATAATTATAGAGCACCGTCGCTTTTGATTGGAAAGCATAGAGTTCTTTATTACGTGGGAGGCCCCGATTTTCTCTTTTCACAACCTTACCACGGCCTTGAAGCAGGAGGAGTTTTTGTTGATTGACAGTGAACGTATAAATCACAATTACTTTAAGGTTGAACAAACTTAACTACCTTACGATACGAAGCACGTCCTTCAGATGACAAGCCGCAGCTGTTTTATTCGAACCGAACTTCTGGACAGCTTCTTTTTATGAAGAGAATTTTGTGTGGAAATCGGGTCAAATCAGCAGTCCGGGTACGCAAACTCGTCACGTGGACCAAAAAGACAAGTGTTGCGCTCGACATAACCCACTCAGAATGTAATGCATCTGAGTTCTGTTTAGCATTGTAGAGATATCTCTTCAAAGCGCTCCACCGGTTAACTCAGTGCCTCATCTTCACTCATCGGATCACTCATTTCGAGGGTACGTCGAAAGAGCCGACCTGCATATCGAGGCAGTGGTAGAAGCCGCCGCTGTTGAACTTGGCGACCATTTGGCTTACCGGAGGAAGGTTTCAAACCCCATGGAATTTGGTTCGAGACTGGGTATATCGATAGAGTTTAGAATGCTGTTCACACAAATTGAAGTAAAAATTGCTGCATGAGTTTCCCAGGAAATAATGAGAGCTCAAAGTCTACTTGGAGGTACGGAGAGTCCGATGAATTAAGAGACGGAACAAATGTAGAAAGAGTCGCAAGATGGTTGTAGTAAAGTGAATGGATCGAAAGCTGTTTCAGACGATTGTGTGGTGAGTTCGCAGATGAATGACATACCATACTATTAGCCGATGTCGTAAGGCGAACAGTTGACCGTCAATGTTTACTGAACCTTCGCAATTAGCTACTGCTGTTCGACTTGTTCTGGATTCTCGAAGGAATGCGTTCAAAAGTTTAGTGCGTCAAGGTCAGACCCGATAAATGAGCCGAACACGGTTGATATGTACGCAAAACTGACCCCGATAATACTAATCGCGAGGTTGCAGCAGTAGCAGGGACATTGTCCTCCGTCAGAATAGTGCCAGTATGAAAGCTTTAATAATTTTTCTTCGCTTCTTACGGTACTTGAGGATTGGTATGAGAAGCCTTTTGAAGCAAAAGTCGTTAAGTGCCTTTCAGTGTTCGAAGAGAAGGTCCGAGTCCCTATACACGGTCATGGGAGTCTAGAAGATATGCATGTGCACAGGAAAGAAAACAAAAGCAGCAGCTGAAAAAAGCTGATCATAGTAGGCCGCACTACTTTTTAGGTAGTGTATCGCTTGGGCTCAATTTATCGAAAGGTCCACAAAAAAGAAGGAATGCTCACAGGAGCGACAAAGTTTTCAAAGAATTACTTATCAAGATGGAGAATATGCTTGGGTCATGAAACCGCCTCCCGATACCGGCATGTCCAATTTTTGAAAAGTCTTCAGTCACATGGCCAGGAGCACCAGGAATCTGATTTTACAGAAGTGTACATATTTGGGCAGTATGGGCCGTACACAAAGAACTTGTTGACTACAGTGACCATTATAATAGCGTTCACCATTTTCTTTATAAGATACGAACAAAAATTAGTTCAAGTATTCTCAGCTTGGCAATTTTTCGAAAATCGAAGCAAATCAAGAACAGATCATCCATTCTCAGTGGGTAAGGGAGGTAACAAACTGCAGCAAAAAATGAATTCCCTTAAAAAACAAGCTAGCTGGTCATTTACGCCTCGAGCTGTCACCTATTTTCACATATGGAAAAGGCCTTTCGAAATAACTTGAAAGTGTTCTTTTTTCCTTTGGGCATTCTAGGTAGGTAGATTTAGGCGAGGCTCTCTCTTCCTGGGAACTTCAGACGTGCAGATTGGTTCTTTCAGACATACTCGGTTTCTGCTTAACGAGCAAATCAAACTAAGCGATCTCCTACTTGATTAGTCCAAAAAGTAAGTGGCTTACTGATGCAATAACTGAATGGCTTCCGAAAAGTCAAGCCATCCAGCGAGTTTCATTTGCTGCTGCTTCATCTTCCTGCAGCCAAGTCAACTGACACATCGATCGACTTTTCTTTAAAGATGTGAACAGTTATGTCAGTGCGCGTTACACAGCCACGAAAAGCAAAACACGCGTTTCAGGGAGTAACAGTTGTCAGCGCGAGATCAAATTCTCCCGAGAACTCACGTCATCACGTAAGGACCCTACTATTAGCTAGGGAGAGCTAGGGGAAAAGAATAGTAAATGCAGGACATGAGAATAAGTGAAAACCAGAAAGGAAAGTTCAGCTGAGACTGCCGAAACATCACTTATCAGGCGAAAAGATTAATCGAATCACCTTTGAATCGATTCCAATGGGTTTTGCACACTCATCGCACTGATTTGCGAACACATCCTCGTAGCATTTGATGCAATACGGTTGCTCGTCTCTCATAATATATCTGAAAACAAATGTGACTGGCTGCTCAATCCAAGCGATGCTCGAAAAAAAAAACAAACCTCTGCCCAGTAAGAGTCTGATCGCACTGCCAACAACAGAAATGGTCGCTATGCCAATCTTTGTTCATCGCCTTTGTGTATTCACCGGCGAAGATCAGCTGGAAAAGACAGCGATCAATGAGGTGGTCAAGAACAGATTTAACTGTGATTGGGAGACAAAATCGCAAGTTCAACATTCAACGTCAGAGGCCTTATCGATCGGGAATGTTCTATTCATTAAAGTTAAGTCAGTCAGAGTTGCACTGCTCAATAGCATAGCCAATGTATGTCAGCGGCAATGTTTTACGCACGATCGATAAGCACCCAACTCTTCGACGAGAAGGTCCTCTTTCGGTGAAACCGGCAATTTTTACAAATTCTTACTCATTCAGTACTTACTCATACCCTACTATTAATTCGATACTTAATCAAGTGAAAGAAGGATAATGCGTGTTAGAATTGTCGGGGTAGTTACATATATCTAGACCGATTATATAATGAGTTTTGCTCAAACACATCAAGCCAAAAAACCGACGAGGATTTCCAAAAGTACAATTAGAAGCGAAGAACATCTCTCAAACCAATCACAAATCTGCCTATCAGAACAGCCTCGTCAACGGAAAAGCTTCAAGGAGGTGAAAGTTGGATACAGCTTCAACTTTTCGCAGTATGTATAATAATGTGGCAGTAATTTATACTTGCGGCGGGGAAGAAGTGCTCCATGGAAACGAGATCAAAAAGCTTTTCGTTGAGCCAGAGAATAATGTGATTGTTGGGAGTAGAGGCCGCAACGCTTCGTTGTCGAAGAAAATTGGCGTCGAATTCGGATAGCATCAACAAAATTGCCGTCGAAGCGCTTTGACAGACACCATCGCCATCAAAGGGCTTACACACTAATTTCTCCGAATCAATAGTGCAAAAAATCGTTCGCGGGGCCTCGAGGCGATTTAATAAAAAACGAACGACTAGGAAACGGCGAAGGAAACGCGAAAGTTGCTTTAGCAATCGGCCTAGAAAGGGAGAGATTTCACAGCCGCTGTGGTTCCACCGCTGTGCCTCTATGCACAGATCAGCAATGCCCTCGTAAACCTCTACTCGGGTAACACCTACGGTAAACGTTCATGGTATTGAGCAATGTTAATTGGAAGCAAGCAATCCAAACGACTAAGCAACCAATCCCCCTCAATGGTGCAGGTTGGATATACACCTGGCCCTTTCACAAGTGGGATTAAAGTTCAAGTTGTAGAAAAGGTATGTGTCTAACCATGTGAACTATCTGCATCCCATGCATGCCCGTGGGAGACCAGCACTCAATAATGGTGATCCTTCCGCTGTAAGACTTGGCTCATTCCTTTATAGCCTGAGATACTTACATATGCCTTCAGTGGTTCACTCTCCTGCATCCTGACCACGCCTGTCCCTCGTTCGTACCTCCACGGGTCGTTTCGTGGAGTGGAATTGAACCCGTTTTAATGGGTTATTGACTCCAACAAAGTCAGACCAACTGTTAAGTGCTCTATCCAAACAACTGCTCAGCGAACCAACTTCAAAATTATAGTACACCCCGATCGCCCCCAAGCAGTAATTGCTATGTTGTAAAATAAGTGTCACATTGTAAATCGGAATTGGCATACCAATTTACCAACATCTCCCTCCACACGTATAAGTTTGAGAGGGGTTAGCGCGGCTAACCTAAAAATACTGACGTCCTCACGTCCGAATGGCGAAAGTGCAGAAGGGAAGCAGTTCTGGATTGTGAGAGGTGAACGTAATGCAGAGTATACAGCTGGGTTGGAAAGTGCGATTTTCGGGAACAGGGATGCGATAGGAGCACATAACGTGGAGTTAAAATTGATTCGAAGTTCTGACAACATACAGAGAAGAAGGAAAAGCAGCTACCTAGAGATAGAGAAAAGCCAAGTGTAGAGAGGTTTTTGTTGTACACCATGGTCTGTGGTAACGCCTTTTGGGAGCCTTTTCTCGGAAAATAGCAATAATTTGAGTAGGCAAAATGGACAAGGGGTTACAACATTCAGGAGCAATCAATGGACTGAGCAATCGAAGAGAGTGCGAGGCACAGGAAATCGGAAGAAAGGTTAGTCGCAGAATAAGTGGGCAACCTTCCTTTGGGGGACCAGGAACGAAAAGACATAAAGCATAAGGTTAAACCAACGGCCTAAATTAGTTGCCCGTTAGTTACCTCCTGCACAAAAAAATGACAAGAACTTCATTTTTCTCTGCTCATCACCACCAAATGCCGAAAGTCTGACAACTGCTACGAAGGCAAAAATTTTGATTGAATGCACTACGACAAGACCTCAAGTGACAAAAAACTCCATGCTATGCCATTCAAAACATGGTAACCCATCTGGTAGCTGTTGCTATTATAATGATAACGAAGCGTAAGGGATGCTCGCAAGATTCACTGATTTGCAATGCGAATTGAACGAGTAGATGTCGCAGGACAAGCAGATTGCTAGTCCAACTTCATCAGGACTTTGATAACTGATCCAGGGTTGTTCAAGGTTGATGTACTTTCAAAACTCCCCACTCCATGAAACCACGGAAGATGCATAACCGCCCACAACCATTTTACCCTTCTTAATATACATTAAAGTGAGATTAACAGCTTGTGGATCAAACTTTGCTCAGCCCATGTGCTCATATAATCTCACTCCAGACTATGGCACGTAGCATGAACGACAGATGAAGTAAATGTGTGATATTCTACATGAATTAGCTAGTAATAATCCGTCGGGCTAGACATTCAAGGAGTGCTCCTAGCAGTGAAAGCATTTCAAGACGATTGGTAAATCATAAATAGTCGCAAGAATAAGCAGAGCCAAATTAAACCAAAACCAGTTGAACCGCTTTCCAGAAACGAATGAACATTGGTTCCTGAAACTAAACCATGCGAAAGTGAGCCGCGGTTCGCTGACATGCTCTCTCTTTCATAGCCTGACTAATTCCATGCAGAACAAAGGTAATTCCAGCGGCTTGAAGAATTAGCCGGCACATGGCAATGAACGGAAACGACGGGCATCACCCTTCTAACTTTAGCAGTCGAACATAGTGCAACAGAAGAGGGTTGTTGGAACGAGTAGATGAGCAAATAAATCTGAGAGAAAGTTCGGAATCGTAGATCTCTTTCTGAGTATGCCGGCAGGGTCGTCGAGGTATGGCATTCTTAGGAAAATTGGTACAAATCAAATTTATACAACGAAGTAATGCTGACCTTAAAGCGACGGATTATTGCGTGAAGGATTGTTCAATGAAGACTCAAAACACATGGAGTAATCATGAGCATAGCGAACGATGAGGTCATTCAACAGGAATCAAAGGAATTTGAAACTGCTTGGGTCTCCAAGGCACGAAAACCGCAACGTCGTGCTCGCATTGAACGATTGATTTGGAACATGCAAAATTACGGCTGTGTGTGGTGAAAATATGACAGCAATCACCATTGCTTTATTTCCCCGCTTCATTGATGGTCTCCGGGATACCCACACGAGTAGAAGCGAAGAATGTTAGCCTGGCTTGCATGAGCTGGTAGATTCCACCCCTCCGCCGAGAGAGTTGTTGGAGCATGTCATCGAGTCACTGGTTTAGCGAGCGAACTTGGTTCGCTAGCTTTTTGCCTCCTTCGAACCTTTTATATTTTATATACAGGGGCGGTGGGATCTAACTTGCTAGAAAACAGCGGACACCTATTGGTGGCAGTTAGGCAACCAGGATAACAACGAAAGAAATGCCAGTTCAGTACGTTCAAAAACTTTAGTCATCAACAATGCCGTGCTGAATATTAATCCATGTGAAACCTTTCAGGACGGGCCCGCCTCTGGTGGGTGTGGGCAGAAAAAAAACCTCACCACCGGTTCGAGACTAGTCTTTCATTTTACACAGTACTTGAAAAACCGCAAGAGCTGCTTGCACTTCTTCCCGAATTTCGCTGCGCTGAATTCCAGTAAGTTGGAGATTGACGGGATCAGCTCGAGCTTTGGAAGGAAGTCGCCGCAAAGCTGAACAGCCACCAACGAAACTGCAAACTACGAAGTTCAGCACGAAAGATAGGCAAGTGCTGGAAAAAGGTGTCCGCTATTTGCATAATATCGACCTGAGCGCATTGTCTCAAGGGCTAAGTATTGCCATGACACTGTAATGGAATCCGCGAGTACCAGTTCGCCATTGCTCATCAGGAAATCACGAAAGGACGATTGTAGTCTTGATAGTAATGAAGGCAGTGCTGCATGGGAATTACTTCATCCTCAGAGTGCTGCCACGAGACGAGTTCGGCTTTACAACGAGCACGCAGTCCCAACACAAGAAATAGGGGACACCGTAGGCAACATGTGTGCGAAGCCTACAGCTCTCTGAATAAGATGGCGGCATGTGGGCAAATGATAGACCGCGAGAATTCATAGGAACTCATTCTTGAGTAATAATGACATCAAAGAGCAGAATAAA
Source organism: Haemonchus contortus (assembly GCA_000469685.2). Classification (NCBI taxonomy): domain Eukaryota; kingdom Metazoa; phylum Nematoda; class Chromadorea; order Rhabditida; family Trichostrongylidae; genus Haemonchus; species Haemonchus contortus. The sequence continues at coordinate 1,341,381 of LS997562.1, read as the reverse complement.
CCTGCTGCGATCCATATGTAGTCCTGGTGAGGCCCCACTTTGGTTCAAGGGCTGAAAATCGAACTTGGTTCCCATCAGAGCGTGATGTGTAATAGTGGAGGACACTACGACAAAACAAAACAAAACAAGGAAACCAATCGATAAAGTGGACGGTATTTAGCACATTTTCTTGATTCGATTACCAAAGTTGGAGTGTTACCGGTTGATGTCTAGCCTCAGGATCATCCGGTAAGAAATAGGCATCAACGAAATCAATGAGAATCTTCGACCTCGACCATTTCAACTGATTTTATTTAACAATAAGTTTCGTTCGACTTTTTCGAAGACAGCTCTTCAGAGACACTCCTACAGAAATTTCCCATCAACACATACTACTTCCTGGAAAGGAAGCTCGCTTTCCTATGTCATCAGAGTTATTTTTACAAGCTTTCCTTTTGCCTGTTCCCTGTATCGCCCTTCGGAACCATGGACAGGCCCTCCCTTATTCCCCTAACCAACGCTTCACAGCTGGGCCCTTCTTTGCTAGATTCATAAGCCTTTCTCAATAGTTCTAGAGCGAATTCTCGACAACTACTTGTTGGGCTTACCAGCGCAAAGAGAGGGACCAGACACTGCCAGTTCAGCCAGTTCAGCCTTTGATTTGTCGTAATACACTTCCGACAAAAGCATAGCCCTCATCCGTACTGGCCTACACAGGCAGAGCATTTGAAGAGGCATTGGACGACGAACAAGAGAAGCAGACGAGCTGGGCGCCTGACGAGATGATTGAGCGCCAGATAGGACGGCGTGAAGACGGAGAAAAGTAACGAAAACGGAATAAATCGGAAAAATAATCCAAGCAATCGATATCAGATGGGATTGGTCTGAAGAGGCCATTAATCAGCCGAAATTTTGGTTTTTCAATCCCTACGGTGGGCCCCTGTTCAAAAAAAACCATAGGAACGAGTTTCACAGAGAACGGGTCGTCCACCTTCACTGATCATATCATTATAGATATTCGAACAATTAAAATCATGGAGAAGTCCTATTTAGCTTACTATTCTAGGAACATTTGGATTATCAATAACTTCCCGAAAGCCATTAACGAATATTTTGGAGGACAAGAATGCAGGAATCATGGGAAAACCTCGGGAATGACTACTGGTTTGGAGAAAATTCGCAAATAGTCTCAATACAGGAACCCATGATAAAGACCTGGTTCTGAAAGAACTCAAAAGGAAATGGTCAGCGGGGGAGGCGCTAATGAAATGGGAAAAGACGAGACGAAAACAATAGCGAAAGAAGAAGCGAAAGAGTTGACCAAAAATCAGTTCCTTTCAGTTCTGGTGTAGGCTCCTGAGCGAATTTCGAACAGAGGGTGGATTAGTGTCCATGGGCCAATGTGCTCACGAACTTGCTTGCTGTGGAATGCTCAATTTTTCTCCGACCACCTGATGCTAGTCAAAGAAAAGAAAGATGAAGAATATAAACAAAATGACGCCGTCAAAGAAGAAAACGATAAAGAATTCTATGTATAATATACTAACTTTTCAACCTTTTTGGTAACTCCTCAAGTAGTCGGTCCACTCTAAAAGCGACTCTGAGGGAAGTCACAAAATCAGATCAGGAAGACTGGAAAGAATTCAGACACTCCATCCGATGAACTACCATCTACCATGTGTCATCGACTGCGCGGAATCACAAAGTGGTCGAATTCCATGCTTTCATTTTTTGCTCGGAAATGAAGGATCTGTTCACTGCCGAGATGAAGCGTAAGCATCACTTCTGTCAGTTCTGGCATAAAACTTTATCCGCACTTTTGGAGCTTAGACTTGCTCATCGAGTGTCTTTGCAAGACATCTGCAGCCCTCAGACTCGATTGAAAAGTTTTTTCTGTGTTGAGTGAAAGTTACAGGCACAGTGCGGCGCTCAAAGATGGCAGATTGCGACTGGACAGCCCTTTCCAGTGGTTTGAAAAGGAAGAAAAACCACAAGTAAAGGCAAGTGATGAAGAGGGAAAGAGAAAGGGCCGAAATTCAAGCATTCCCAATGAGCCTCAAGCAGAAACCAGAAAGGTGATATGAACAGAGATGTGGTCCCATTCCTATCGTAATCAGCGTAAACTAAAGATATTCTCTGACTTTGTCGATCATAGCCGATCAGCAGCGACTATTTTGGATACCTGGCATTCAGAAAGTCGAATTCATAGAAAAAGCAAAACGTAAAGAAGAACTCCATACAGTTCAATTGAAAAGTAGCTCAAGCGTGAATACACTTTAACAAAAAAGGAAAAAGTTACGAGAGTAGGGGAAGCATCCAAGAGGCGAAAAAGCTTCATTCCCAAGTCAGCTAGCAGCTGCCTATGGAGTGGTTTCATGACCCGAGAGCCGGATTGATTATCAGGAAAGATATGATGAGATGCAGCCGCTGCGAGCAACTCGCGGCAGTGGGGGCGGGGAGCGGTGTGTAATGGCGTCGGGGCATCGACTTGGGCGCCATGGAAGGCTCATTCGTTCAACTGGCCCGTCTGGTTTGCTGGCAGGATGCCGACTGTGACGGAACGGCCATGGTCCCAGGAGACCTATGAACATATGTGTGCGAGTGAGAGATTGATTCAGAGAATTTCAATGCCTAACAGACCCCCTTCCAATTCTCGTAAAGTTCAAAAAAAAAACATTGAGAGCCCAGTTTCGAAAGAGGCGATCACTTCAGGGCCCACCGAAGGCGTGGCTTGCGCAACTATGTTACTAATATTTTCAACACCAGCATTTCCCTTTCTTTCACCCCCTCTGAGGCTGTGCCTAGCGGCTGGTTGTGGTTCCACTAGTCAGACAAATCTCACTGAATCTTGTAGTTTAGAAGAAAATCAGTTGTATGATAAAGCTCCAGTGAAAAACCTTTTTGTAAGGCCATCTTGAGATCCTAAGATGCAAAAGAAGTAAAAACGATTCAGATCCGTCCACCTGAAGCCAGGAGAATGCATACTATCTCAGGAAAAATTCAACTTCGAGCTGACGCGGCGAGAGACATCCAATGTGAAAATCTGAACTGCTCCAATCATGCTTATTCATCAAGTATACCCCATTATAAAACTGGTACTCGATAGACTTTTAACATACGACAGAAACCATATAAAAAAAACTTCCCGAAAAACTGACAAATTTCCAAATTTCCACCCATCAGTGGTATTGCAGTGTTCTGGGGAGAGTTGCAGCGTATAATTGATACCCAGAGGAAAGCAGTTATGTTGTGGTTTCAGTGAAACAACGACGGAAATTCGACGAAAGCAGAAACTCAAACAGAGGAGCAGATAGAAAGCCATAGAGAGATTGACAGCTACACCCGGGATTATACCCACAAAGCTCTTCCGATTCATTGATTTGAAACAACACTCGTCAAAGAGCGTCAAGAAGGTTATGTTAAATTCAGATCATCTGAAGAGTGCAAGAATGCCAACTGGTCCCTCTCTCTTCCAAAACGGGATAGATTTGCACAAAGGGCTGCAAAACAGTTTGATTGAACCGCAAATCCCAGATGAAATGCATACCAAATGAGAAATGAATTACCGTGGTAGTGTCAACAACAGCATAAACGAAATCGGCAGTGAGTTGGTGACTCCCGAAAAAGGCTAGTCAAAGTGGTAGCGGCGGGCGAAGCTGTTTTAGCCAACTAAGCCTTTGCGATTGTGGTGGTCCGAGGCGTCGGCCACGCGGCGGCAGCGCAACCATGCACCCCGGAAGGGCCACCACTGCGCCAAGAATCAATGCTCTCGCCGGATTTGTTGAACCACAATGAAAATTAGCCGTCGGACAGACACATGTCGTTGTTATTGACAGCCGGCTGAGCCCAGGGAATGGTTGAAACACAACGAAATCCGCTCTGTTTGTTACTAGCGGGATATTGATGTAACATTTTCTAAAGTTGAGCTCTCTCTATCGTAGCGCAACGGTGGGTTTTCACGCAGTGTAAGATGAATCCACATAGTCTGCGTATCGTCGGACTCCACATTACCCCGCAATTTATTGCTTTGAACTCAGCTACAGCGACCAGAGCGTGATCTACGACTATTCCACCAAGTTGCAGAGAAAATGGAAGTGGGAAGGCTCCCACTTGATATATCTCTCAAACATGAATTCTGGTCCGAATTTTGGGGAAATGCCTAAGCAGCAGTAGCAGGTCCACAGCTAGAATAAGGACCACCGAAACTCATTCAGATTTCTTCAACGCTGGCTAACATTCATATGGGCGACCACCACGATGGGTTTTTCTCGGAACCAGCAAATCGTATCGGCCTTCGAATAATTCTATTAAACCTGAATACTTTTGTGACAGTTCGTGATAAGTACAGGTCGCAAAGGACTAGGCCCATTTTCCACCAAAGAATGCCACCGACAACTTATGATTCTTCTTACAGCTCCTCTGAAAGTACACCATTTCATCACACCCACTGAATCTTGAAGAAACTTGTGGAGTAAACAGAACCATTCACGGTGGCTCTGAATTTCACCTTGACTATCTGAAGAACTTTTTACTTAATCCCTCCACTATGCACTGCAGCTCCATCGCTCATCTGGCTGCTTTATTTTAACGACAACCCATTAACCGTAAAAATTCGTCCAAAACTGCGAATCGGATGGGCGGAAGTTCACTGATGACCAGATTCCATAAAAGTATCCCACAAACAAAGAATCTCTCCTAGGAATGTGATAATATGAATGAGAGCATAATGAAAGAAGGAATCATCAACGTCGCCAATATTCTGGTAACTTGTCGTTATCAAAAGTTGTCAGAGAACCCAACTTCGGACTTCCACGTCTACTCTGAACACATCGCCTTCTTATCCTAACTGAGAATCAAGAGGAAAATCAAAATGGCCCGCATGGCTTTTGATGGCTAGACTCCTTCAAACTGCCTTTTATCAGCTTCTGAAATTCTGTCTCGTGTTTGAGCTGCATTAAGAAAACTGGACGCCTCGGACTTATGTCAATGACTGCAGTCAATGGGGAAAACGAGTTTGTAGAATTTGAGATTTGGCAAACTGCACAAGGTGTAAGTCGGACCAGGTTCTGAACAGCAACTGTGTTCTTCCTCTCATATAAGACCCAAAGGACAAAGAGAAGAGAAAATAATGAGGACCCGAGTAATTCAAGGGATGTAGGCGTGTGCATGCGTGTCTACAGCTTGTTAGGCAGGCTTCAGAGCCATCCTCGAGGGCATTCGGATCCCATTTGGAGAGTACAAGATTTTTAGAGCGACGCCCTTTTCTATTGTACATAGCTGTGGCCGCAGTTCGGTCGCCGATACATTCTAATTACAAGTCTCTTACGTAAAACAGAAGAAAGCTTTTGGCTCGAGTGCTATCTACAAGTGCTCCGAATTTTTGAAAAAAATTGGCCTTGCCGTTTCATTTGCCCTTTAAAATGTACTCATTGTAAACCACGATTTCCCTTAGTTTCACCATTTACCAAATTGGACAGAAGGTAATTCAAAATTGTGAAGAATTCAGGTGATCCAGGCCTACAATGGAGGACAAATTCAGTTTCATGAGTATGCGTGGGCGCACTCCTGAACAAAGGCTTCCAGACAGCCACCACTATTCTTCGCAGAATCCACGAATCTGTAACACATCATGCACCTCCCTTGAGGTGGCCGATAGCAAATAAAATGGGACTGTGAAAGAGAACCTCGACGATGATGTGATTTTTTTGACCTAAACTGCTTAACGATTCCCTTATTTGCTGGTGGACCTCATACCGGCACCTGAACTGGTCTTAATCTATTCGTAGCATTGAATAAACCGTCACTGCAGGAAACTTCCCACCGGCTTCAGGAAGGCAGAGACAACTGCCCCCGACACAAGAACACACCTAGCAGACATCTTAGTTAAACAGCAAACAACTTTTACGGCTGGATAGCTAATGCTCTCAACCAATTAGTGAATTGGTGCCATTTCTAACAATGAACTCTTAAGCATTCCTTAACGACAGAGGAACATAACAGCCCAAAGAGAACCCGTGGGTCTTTCTCAATAAGATGTCGTTGCCGACATGGCGCTGGCGCTGAAGACCACAACGACCCTTTCTAATCCTTTGCATTTGTTTACACCGGCAAAAGTAAAACGAGCACAAACGATGTAAACATAGATATGGACAACTCGGGCTACTTTTTGACGTCACGTTGATGAGTTCTATGGAAAATTCAGTGAGGCTACGAAAGGATTAGCCATGAAGAGGGTTTACAGTCCGAATGCCGATTTGACAGTGGTGTGAAGTAGAAATCCCTCTTCCACTGGACTTCTTTATGAAATTATTATACCAGAAGTCAATTATTTGGACGAGCAGCTGCTAATCACTGACCAAATACCTCAGCGATTTTAATTCCAATAGTAAGTATCGTACCTCATCGCAAGCGGCGCATCGTGGTTTGTGCAATTCTGCGTAGTGCCGTTCGCAGTAGATCTGATCGTCCTTCACACAGTAGGTCAGATCGACAAGAAGCTGAAAGATCCGATTGAAAAGCATCGATATGTTGTGTTCCTTTTCCAAAGAACCACTCCAACAATGCTACAAGAGAGATATCGGTTGTTTCTCAAAGAGATTATCCTTCAACTAAATCACTTACTACAGCGCTTCACGTAGTGTTTGAGCCCACGACAGTTTTTCCCAGAATTAGGGTGATCATATCCGACGAAGCAGAGGTAGTAACAGATGAAATTACTGATAATCACAGGGGGCTATGTCAGATGGAGAGAAGGTCGGTTCAGCGCGTTCCAGTTAAGCTCGTCGAGAATGCGAAAGATTTTTCCAATTATATGGGATCTCGCTCTATAATGAAGGTGATGCGCCGAGGTTCATTTCAGCTTTTTTGTGGAACAGCTGTCGCGAGCTTGGAAAGCTGGAGGCTTAGATGACAGTGGTGAACGTCCCACAACAAATGTAACACAGATTAATCACGATTTGTTGGTAAACCGAGGACCTTCACATACGCTACGATTTAGTTTGCGTGGGGCGATCCTCTTAGAGGTAGCTGCACGGCACGATATCTTGGAATCGTACAATACTGAACTATCACCTCCTGTAATGAACTCTAGAGTGTATGATGGATTTTTGTTGGATAGATCAGTGTTCCACCACAAGACTGTTGGTGCCCACATCGGGAACTTTTTGGATAGCTTTAAGAATGGTGAGATCTTCCAGTTTGCAAAAGCTGTGCTTGCCATCGCATACCGTGTTTCTTTGAAGCCAGCCAGACAAAGTGGATAGAACCGATCGTGCCGGTACTCACTTATATGTTTGCGAAGAAACTCCAGAAATGTTCCGCAGCTGACACGTGATGAGTACCAATTAAGAATCGAAGGACCCTTATTTTTGAAAATTTCTCATGAGGCTTTGGCATCAACCTTTTTTAATTACAAGGAGGTGTAATGCACTTAGAGAAAATGCTTTACAGACTGGAAGAAATTGGTTGCGATCGGCCCAGGGGCTCCAGACTACCAAACACGGGCGATCGATCAATTTGTACAAGCAGAAAGGAAAAGGGAATTTCGTGATCGTTCATCCCTTTAATTTCGGGACAACCTTCATTTTTGGGGATGCGGCGTGCTTTTACGTACTTATGCTGGACTTTCTATAAGAAATCCTACCAACCATGGAATGCAAGACTCAAAATTTCCTTCACATTTCCCATTTGCATCCGTAGAGTTCTCACATTTACTCAAGAATGAGCTGCCATAAAAGGTTTAAAGGCCATCTTTCACGGTCACTCCAACTGAGCGCATAGCAAGTCGACGAATCTACCTGTTCGCAAGTAGCGCAGGTGAAACAGGCGGGATGCCAGCCGGTCGAATCGCCCAGCTTCGGAGCTATAACAGCCATCTCGTTCCGTTCCAATACTCCTGAGCACTTGTGGCATTCCTGAATATGGGTGCTGTCACATTCTGGACATGGGACAGTCAAGATCAGCACTTACCATGCTCTTTGGAATATTCGCAGCCACATAGCCTATGTCGAGGGCGATCTCATTTCGAGCATTGATGAACTCTTCGTAAACCTGAAATGAGACATGTTGGAAGCTACTACAACGGTCGTGAAGTCACTGTGAACTACCTTTCGTTCTGTGTTGCTGCCCAAATGCCTACAATAGGCAACGGACAGATCCTGCCGCGGTAGTTGGGTGAGCAATTGCTTTTCACGATGCTTCTCACCACTCGAGTTCACTCGCGGTACTATATGATTCGGCAGCTGAGCCATATACTCTTCCACCTAAAAACACCAGCAATTAATGACTTCAACACCTTCTCGTCGAACAATGCTTGAAATTGGCTGAAACGCACTCACTTCCTCGACTCTCACAACTAAAAAAAGAACTACTGCCAAGTGGGCTTAACCGCTCATAGGCTGATTTAAAGCAACATAGCGGATCGACTTCACTTACATCGATTAACCATGAAATCTGTCGATTACTGGCGTATAACGAAGAAACTTCTGTCATAAACCTGATCATGACCGGATCTTCGAGCATGCTCTCCGTTAGAAGACCCATCGTATTTTCGGTGGTTCAATGGAGCCGCCAGAACTGTCCAAAATCGGTAACCAAATCAAACAGAAGACAACTATCGATGACGCGAGAGGAACAGAGGGCGATCTCATGTAAGGGGCAAGATGAATAAGGAGGAGATCAGGAATTCGGTAGCGTTGGAGGAAAAACTCAGAAAGTACAGCTTCAAGAGCTTCGAAAAGTATCCACCTTTCACTTAGTAGGAATAGCACTGGTGTTGCTCTGGCACATCTTTTATGTTCGCTGAGAACTTCTCGCTGAGAAGCTAAAGGCGCAGGGGGGTGAGCGAGCTCAAGCTCAAACAAGTTTAAAAAAATTAAAAATCGGGGTAGAGGAATTATTCTGGAGGGCCACTTTGATCTTCGATTTTCTGGATAAAAAAAGGAGACAGCTGCCTAGCCAATAGCTAGAGCACAAGTTGAGCAGCACCAGAGTTAGGTTACGGAGTGAATAACTCTTCCATTCGATTGGGTTGTTCGGGAAGCTATAACAATTTCCTAAGACGCTTGTTTCAGAAGCCTTTAGAAAACATATTTTTACTTTTCAAGAAGAAAAAAGACGAATTTAATTTTTTCTGGCACTTCTGGATTAGTTTAAAGGGGTGGCAGATGGAGCATTTTCAGCACATTTCAATTTGTTACTTCTATCGTGGCATAAGAGTTGCTGATATTTCTAGAGATAGATGGTGAAAACTAGTAGGATCGCCCGGCTCACGCTGTTCCCTTCTCGTAGCTGTGACAAAGTCGGAATGTGCGGCTGTGCCTTCATTGCTCTTTTCAAAACAAATGATTCATTTGGTGTCGTGAAAACTGAAAACATCGAAGGGGAATGCCCTCGACTGCGCGGAAGGACACGGAGAGTGCACGCCTATCACTACGGTTATGAAATCTCTAAGCTCTAATAAAGGATTTGTGACTCTCCTTTATTGAATATACTGGCGCACCGACTTTTTGGGCAGCTGGGAAACCTGGTTGAAAAACCGGAGTCTCAAATGGCACCTACAAAAGATTTCGACAGGTGGGACATCACTATCAAATATCCTTATCCATATCCCTTCTCTTCACGAATGGTCACCACTGGTCAAGGTTTCCCACATTATTCGTGGATGAAAAAGTCTTGTCGCAAATGATATTAGAATAACGAAAGATTGTTGGAGTTGTGAACTAGTACATAACAAGTAATTTAGGTCCCTTTCTATACTTTAGCAGTGACTTTGAACAGTTCTTGTTCTTGGTCCTGCGCTCGTCGACTTATCTCTGATTTACTATCTCAACTTTAACAATGAGAAATAGCGTTATGACTATATTAAATGACAAAGGAATTAGAAGCCAGAACCCTTGCCTCCTCCAAAGTACCTTATCAGACCCCGCTACCAGCTTATCGTTTTCTGTGTTCATTTATTTGCGACTCAGTCACACCATATACCACCTCTGAAGTAGCAAGAATCCGCTACCAATTCGAAAAGAGGAAATGAAGTAATGGGTCTCTAATTCATTGCCTGTTTCCAGTCCCGTTTTAGTCGTTATCAGTCCTTGTCAATAAGTACCCACCCCGAATCCCAAACCCCCATTGTTAACCACAGGGATGCCACCGACTGTCAGCTCTTATCACTTTTACCATTTTCTTCACCAACCATTTATGGCCCCTCTACTAACACCTTGCTCAAAAATGTGCCACGGTTCCACTCTTGACACGAAGGGCGTAAGGTTCCAGTGGCTTTGCCTTTCAAGGCCCCTATCAACTGTCATCAGAACAAGCTGATGTAGGAGCCAAAGGAGCACTATCACGTAGTGCAAGGACAGGATCCCGGACTAATGCCCACACAAGACAAACAAGTCTCTATCCTTTCTCGCTCGGCTTGTACATCCACTGGCCACCGCAAGTCTTAGTGTAACCCACAACCCCATTCAGGGCGCCACTACGATTCTGAATGGAGGTCGTTGTGGAGGAACAACCTAGTAACTATACTGATAACGCTTCATCCTCCATTGCCTACCAACAGTATTACTACCTTACCGCCTGTATACCCTCCGCATTTGAAATTTCTATGTCGAAGACTACAGGACTAATGATTTTTCGATCAAACATACATCGAAACATCAACATACACCAGCAAATTATATACAGTAGGAAATCGTGCCTGAAATGAGTGGTCGCCCACCGTTTCGAGATTTGATGTTCAAGAACAAGAGGAGCTTTTCAAGAAAGGACTATGTGAAATTGAAAAAGTGAAAGATCACAACAGACACGTCCCCATATCAACAAGCTGTTCTAATTGAGAAATACGAATTATGTTCGGGAAAATCAGGGGGTATAGAAAAACTTGGCTCTCACATCTGAGCTCAGAAAATATATCAGCCCAGATGATCGCGATAAGGGAATGGGAGTGAAGGAATAATCAGCAGTGTCGAAGAGAGGAGTACATCCTTGAACAGTAGTGAACAGTAGTTAGTTTGAGTTGGTGAAAGAGGCAACCTCCCAGAAGTATCACAAAGAGGTAGGTTGAGGTAGAGCGCTCACTGGAAGATAGCAGGCAGCATGAACATACGTGCGGGTCGGTTCTGCTACCCACTCGTACTCGACCAAACCACTCGCAAGCACAAGATTACGAACGTGTTTTTCATTATCTCTTCCACGAGAAAGCTCAATTTCAAATACGTAGCGCTAGCAGTTGGGGAGTGGTAAGAGGGTGAAAGGCTTAGCCAACACGAAGCGCAGTAGGCCCTCGGTTGAGGGGCGAAAAACACCAATCGCAACTCGAAGAACAGTTTGTTCCGAGCCGTATTCGACGCTCGTCAACATCGCTCCGCTGCAAAGTCAAGATGGTTTCCCAGACTGCGAAAAAGTTGCGCCGCCGTTACGAGCGAAATAGTTCATAGGGTCGAACCTTATTTGGACGCTTGTGATTTTTTGCAAACATAAAACAGAGAGCCATGGGAGATTGGTATGGGAACAATGGAGAAGCAAAATTCATAATAAGAAGACGAGAGAGCGACAGGTAAAGTTAAGTAGTTACTGACGGCAGATATCACGCCCATTTGGTCCGGAGTGTCAGACTCATCAACCCATCAATACCAACATTCAGGGCGCTCAGATTTACATGATCTCTGGCAAATATTTAAGTCCTTTAAACTGATCGAAGTCTTTTCTAACAGAAAGTGTACACAGATGTACACTCCCTAAAATTCTTCGAGTGGGACCCTTACTTTTTCACATGTCGATAGAAGGCGTCTCATCAAAGGACAAAATTCTTTTTGAGTGTTCGGAGCTGCAGCTACTTGAGCTCTCGTTCAAGCAGAACAGCAATCTGTGACAATCCAGTAAGTTTAATCGAATAAAAAGAAATTGGAGGAGTGTAGGAGGCACTGTTAAAACAAGCATGGTCTGCGGATCGACCCACAGATCCAATCACTTGATATAACAACGTACTGATGAAAGACTTCCAGCCCTTCCAAGTCCAAGCTCAGCCTTACGATGACTATGAGCACAAAAACTGTTTTTCTCAAAAAAAAAATGTCCAATACCGGTCGAAAACTGGACTAGTTTTCGAAAAAAAAACAGTTTTTTTTTGTGCTCCTAGTCATTATCAGTACCGATCTTATGGTTAATAATAAAGTAGAGGCCCAGAAGAAGAAGTGGACATAGCTTTCACCTGCAAACCCATGGGTTGTGTTTGTACTATTCAATCCTGCCTTCAGCATATTTTTGGTAACTCAATGACCGCACATTTTATTGGGAGAACGAAAGCTACACTTAAGCGTTCATAAAAGAAGCTTTAGCAAATAAGCACCAAACCGTCTCCACACTTTGGATGGAATTTGCATAGAGGGTGGTTGACTTTGCATTGAAATTACCGGCAACCCGAAATAAACACTCAACAGATCCAGCATATGATAAAGGAAATCCTACAGAGGCGTAAGCAAAGGTGGAGTGATCAACTGGTCACCATAAAAAGCAACTCCCTGAGACATCCTGTTGGGTAACTGCAACAACTACTAAACCCGTAAGAACAAAACCATTAGGTGATAGAAAGCAGTGCTGGACAGAATTCAATCTGCACACGGAATCAACGGGTGTAGGAACTTCCCCCGATTCCCCATGTTCACTTTGCGGCATGCGACAAACCTTTCCTAATTATCTCAAATCTTCAAACTGCAATTACCGTATTCAGCCCGCATCCTCGTCAGTCGATAGGATAGCATAATTTTTGTTGACTTGCTTTTCATCGTTTCGCTCGTTTCTTTTTTGTTTCAATATTTATTAGGCTTGATCATTCGAAATGGCTCCCTCTCTATTATTGAGAAAAATACAGCATTAAGATTGAAGAAAGTGGCCAGCAAATGTAAATAGGTAAGGGGACTTCCTAACTCTAACATCGCGTGTTGCTCCCTTCACACCTTAGATCGCATTTCTGCGATGCGCAGCGGGTGCAGCAAGCGCGAAGCGATGTTCGGGAGAAGATACCGGACCCGGAATCAGCGCCAGGAAGAGGAACATAACGTTAAGGAAAATGACATGTTTGAATGATAGACTGATTTGAAGGTTGGAAAGCCAAAAAAATGAATGTCCCGGAAGTTCAGAGTTCAGGTTGTGGAAAACTTCAATGTCGCACACAAAACAGAAAAACGCGCCACGTACATAGGGTACATAAGTTGAACTATTAGGTAGTGGAATCCAGCAGTTATGAAAAGGGGGCGCACGAAGACACAGCTAATTCAAGTCTTCGAAATGGTGAGTCTTTCGCAAAAGAGGTCGAAGCACGAAGAGTGCAATGAGGACTACGGCGGCTCTCAGCCTTTCCTCATCCTTATGCACACATTAAAGGTATGAACTAGAGCGAATACGCCGTGGCAAAGGCTTGGATTTGTGGATCAAAATGAGAATGCCAAACGACACAACTCAATAAATGGACGGAAACCCGAAGTAATAAGAAAATCATTGTCCCTGTCGGACCTTGGGTGCTTACGAACCCTCACAGCAGCAAATTATCGCAAACGGCAAATAGAAAGTCGCAGAAAACCAAGAGGTTCCCGGCAGAATGTTGAATGATGTAGCTGCTGGGGAGGTGGCAAAGAAACCATTCCGACGTGTCCGGTAGTGAACTTCCGTGCGTTGATTGCATTAATACCTACGGTAAATAGGGATGGAACAGCAGCCACAAATGAGATGGAAAGAGCTTAGAGTTAGACACGAAAAGTGTAGGAGCACTTTCAAGGTTAGTCACCGACCGAAAGTCCACCGACACACTCAAAGTCGAGGCGACATCATGTTAAGTAGCCACCGTTAAATCAGCAGTATAAATGTAATTCTTTGGAAAAAAAACTGAGCCAATCAACTCAGTCCCATCTTCAAACTCACTGGAACATCATGGGTTACTTCAACACCAGTTACTCCTAGATTTTTTGAAATATGTTCAATAAAGAAAAATTCAGTACTCAACTTCTTGCGAGTCAGTCCGGGCGGGACCCACGAGTAACCGTGACTGACGGAACCGGGCGCATCGTCTCGACTACTGCTGATCGGCATGTTTGCTGAAAAGAAATTGTGAACTGTAGAGCTGTGCACAATGTAGAGATTCGCAGACAATTTTAATCATAAGAGAGTAGCTGTCAAGCTATTTGTGGGTGGATTCAACCGTTCCGGATGTAAGTGTGGGTGAAATAGGTGTAACGTTCCCATGGAGGGCTCCCAAGTAGCATATGGCACTACTTTATCGGCCAGTGGAACCACAGTGAATTGCTGTAATATTGAAAGTTGTAATATTTGCGAACAATCACACTTCTGCAGGAAACTGAACCACTCTAACCCTATTTCTAAGCTGCTAAGCCGTGGCATAGCTATGGGGCTTTCATTGTACATACATTCGTGGAAATTTCAGCCCATACGCTTTATCCAATCTGAAAAATACTGCTAAACTACGCCTCACTCGGAAATTGAGAAAGAACTCGAATCATTCAGATGAGATTATCTGACAAAATGCTTTATCCTTTTGGTGATTGTTTGAAGTTTTAATAAAAAAATCAGAAGAAAGATCTCTAGGCAAAGACTTTTCGAATCTTTAATATAGTTTCCATTTAGGCAGCTTCTACGAGGCGCCCTTATTCAAGATCATTTCCAGTACCTGAGAGTGGTGTACAGATTTGGACCTTAAACAAGCATCTGATCTGATACTTCTGATCGCTTCTTCTTCTAATGGCCTGGTCATGCTTCGAAGGTGTCTATTAAATCACCAGGAGTGTATTCAAGAATGCTCAGAATGTCTAAATATGTCAAATTGAATACAAAAGGTTCCTTTGTGGGTGAAAACCATCGGTCAGAGAAATCGAAAGAGGCGAATCATTTGAAATGGTATGGTAATCGGCATGGCATCCCACAGGGTTAGAATAAGCACAAAATGTAAGCTGAAACACGAGAAACCGAGGAGCCGCGAAAGTCTTTTTGCTCTAAATACTTCAAAACTTCGAAAATCTTATCTTCGAGCTTTTTTTCGACCAATGCTACATTCCAGTTGCGAAAAACGGTCTCCTCTCTTCGGTTTAAGACAAGACTACGGCAATTTCCAGCTTCTGTACATTGGCAATAATATATGCCCCAGGTAACCCTACAACATAGACCACGGATTTGTCTCCCTGCAGATTCGTTCCAGAGTGTGCTTGAAACGGCCATACATACTCTTTATCAAAATAAGACTTTCGGGGATAACGGTAACGTCTTGGCCCGCTCTAGAGAATAGCAATGCTAGTGCGACTTCTTCTGAGCCAACGCCAATTCAGCTTCGATATCGCTTTGCCAGTAATGACAGCTCGTTCAGATTTATGATGTCTAGTCAGGAAACGAATGATGGGACTCGGTCTTGCGCAAGATTGAGCAATGTTCATACACTTTGAGGACCACACATAGCCATAGATAGATCTTACATTAGTATCCTCTGAGAATACCCTATTTTGAGTGAGACTTTTAGCATCAACTTCCCAAGGAAGTTGAAGTGGCCAGGGAAGGCAGTTTGAATTCATCTGATTCAAAGGGAAGCTCCCTGCTCGAAAAGGGAGACGAGGACAGTGTTGCTCTTTAATAGGCTGACTAAATGCTGATGAGTTCACTTTGAGTGGAAAGAATCTCCCACGATTAGATCCGATTTTCATAATGATCAGGATCAAAGGAATTGTCCCGATCGATACTTGCGTTTTTGATCAATCCAAGAATTGCACAGGGTGGAGATGCTACATGACCAGTGGATCCACTGGGACGAATTCGCGAGGGTCATAGTTTGGTCTTCCACTTAAGTGAAACTCAACAACTTCAAAAACCTCATCTCTGTTTATGGCCCCAGAGATTTATATTAATAGAAGTATGATGTATTTATGAGATTTGCAGTATTATCGAAACTGCCAGACTCGAACGATCTCGACCAAAAGTTTTCGATATCAAATGATAAAGTCAATTACGTGCTCACCGATTCGTCCAAGATCAAATGACAACTGCTTCATCGACTCAAATGAAAAAAATAGGTGATAATGACAGCCGATATTTAAGATGCAGTATGTTTTCATAAATACTTGATTATAGTGTCGATGAAAATGAAATCAAGAGAGTTTCCCATGGACGACATTCATATGCTAATACTGTAACTAGGGAAAGAGCAATTGATTAGTTCGTCAGAAAAGCCGGCAGTTCAGTCGGGAGGCAAAAATTTCTGGAAGTTGTTATGAACTGCTCATTACTTCAGCGCTATACCGTCGATAATTTGCGTATACTACAGGATTCCTCTTTGTGACTGCTGTTAACGTAATTCTGAGACAAAGCAGTACTGCTCTAACATTATCGGCTCAAGAAATATGGGGAAGGCAAGCGCTGGAACAAGAAGCACTCGAGATGGTAGAACTAAAACCTCGAATAACACGATGAAACTTAGGGTCCTGAAAATTCGAAAGAAGTCTCCCCATTTGAGGCTGTGAATCAGGATTCGAGCTCTAAACTACGATAGGATCTACCAATAAAAGTGAATAACGATGACATCGTTGATGTGTCTGGAGGATTATTTTTTGGTATCGATTCTCCAGATGAAGAATTCTTCTGCCAAAGCAATGATATTCATCCTCATTACTCGGAAAGTCATGAGAACACATTACTAGGGTGGTCATCATTTAAATTGAGAAGGGATGCTCAAAACGTAACTTTTATGTGAAGAAGACAGAGGACCAAATTCGAGCTCGAACCTCAGAAGGTCATGTTCACTACTCGGTAGAGATGCAAGGGAGACATACATTGAAGCTGCTACTAGCGAACTCATTTGTTATGACTAAACTTACTGCAGTGGAGTTCATCGCAACGCTACGGGTCTATTTAAGATTTGAACAGGAATGTTACTTGAGAGCGGTGCTCCTCGACTTACGAAAGGAGCCCCTCATATGTACATCCATAACTCGTGATCGAGTGGGCATAATAAGACTACCATTTACCTTCACCGTGGTTGAACTACCTGATCTGGTCACGCGTGGTCACGGGTTCGAATCCGGGATAGGTAACCGCCTAGACCAACCGCATCTCCCATCCCTCTGAGGTCAATTAAATGGTATCAAACTGTCTGGGAGGATGAAAGCACTAACTTATAGATCGGCTGCCTACCGCACTTTATTGTGTAGGCCACATACGCATTCATTACGCCCCTACGTTTGAAAGGAAGTCGAATGCGGGGGCGCATCTCTCAGACAGGATTGGTTAACGCCCAAAGACTTTCTCTGACTAGCTGAAGAAAGGAAAGGTAACTATTAACAACTGATAAACAACCATACGTGGCTGACTACATCGCTTCTATATTCTATATTCGTTAAGTTGACTGAAGACAGCATTTGTTTTTTTTTTCAAACACAGTAGATTTTTTCAGGCATGGAATGAAAATATCCAAAGAAAGCCTTAAAAGAAAAAAAGATGAGATACCTGGTGGTTTGATTCCTAGACGTTCGTAGACGCTACCGGCCTGATTTGGCGGTAACTCGTGCTCGGATTTGTCGCACTTACAATGCACGCAAACTTTTCTGAAAACGGCTTCTTATTAACATCATCTAATGAATCCTTCAGTAATGAGAAGCTTGAGAGGGTCACTTGACTCAATAGACTTGCAAAAAATACTACTCTGTCGGCCAGGTCTGTCCTTAGACGGGTGAGATTTATTGAGGCTTGACTTATGGCTTGAAAAATCTTGAGGGGAAACAACCATTAACAGCAGTTTTATTACAATCAATTCACTACGATGAAAATTGAGATTCTCCTACTGAACGCATGGATTCTGTCGCTCGACTCACTGATCACAAAGATCACATCATTAGTTCACCTCGTCGAGACCACATTGAACCGTTAATGGTGAAAAGCAAATAAGAGTCGATGTTCAGTATAGCTGATTACGGCGGATTATGATGGAGCGGGACTGGACAAAACGATGACATCTGTTTCTGCCACTGTTT
Source organism: Haemonchus contortus (assembly GCA_000469685.2). Taxonomy (NCBI): domain Eukaryota; kingdom Metazoa; phylum Nematoda; class Chromadorea; order Rhabditida; family Trichostrongylidae; genus Haemonchus; species Haemonchus contortus. The sequence goes on along the minus strand of LS997562.1, from coordinate 1,323,385 downwards.
TTGGCTATGGCACTGTGAAGCATAAGTGGCTGCTTGAAAACTGTGATCCACTCGAACTTATTTGTCCCCATCCGCTGCCTCCAAAGATTCAATGGACGAGTTATGATATTAAGCATACGATAATGGTTGGGAATACGCCACAGACCATCAACTGAACTCTGTTCAAAACCGTAGGAGACTTGGTCGCATTCCACCTGTGTGCCGCCAGCGAGCCCAGACTTTTTGCTATGTTCGCGGGTAGAACGACAACTTGTGTAGTCTGAAACTGAGGGGGATGCTTTCGACGAAATTTAGTGTCTTTGGCAGTGGCAGAAAGGTGAAAACCATCTCGAGCAACTATAAAACTAATGCACTGCAGTTAAAACAAGCACTAAAACGCCAACTGGGAGAGTACTCCAATGGAGGAAACAAAGAGCAGACACATCGAAGTCTCTGAAGAAGGAACAGCACATGAAAACGAAGGCGTGCGACGAATCCGACAACCGGACAAGTGTTGCATATGAACAGGCGGTGGGAAGACCTGCGACGAAAGCGAACGGGAACTTACTAATAACCTACATATTTACAACAACAACCGCATAAATGGGCGTAGCCGTCGAAGCTAACGCTTGAGGCGTTGTTGGTGTGAATTCCCGCTGGGACCTTCCACTCCATGCTGGCGTCCGTCGCACTTTGCCACGAAGATGTATCGTCACTGCTTCGTCGGTTCATCGACGCTTGAGGGTTGAGGGAGAGGGAAGCGGGAAGTGAAAACAAAATTCTTCACTTGAACACTGCGTAAGGCGCATTCCAGAGAGTAGTTTGATGATCTTCGGGATATGATTCGTTTTAGTTTAGTTAGTACGGAATGGTTGTTCTCTAATGAAAATCAGGGAACGACAGGAGGGAAAGATATCTTCTGTGTAACGCAGAAAAAATCTCAAAAAATCTCTCAACAGGTACAGTGAGCATTACCGATCACTGGGTTGGGTTGCTCCAGAAGCAGTCAATCAGCTATGGCCCTACGACTCAACGACAGTTAATGGCCCGTGAACAGGAATCTTCAGCATAAGCTCAATAATTGACAGAAAAGGGGCTGACACGCAGAGCTCTAAGAATTTCCACAGGGCGTTTGTCCATGAAGACAATATGTTTCTGAAAGATACGGAAGCGGTCAGAGAAAGTGAATACTCACAGGAACCTTAGAAGTCGGCAAAGACGACCTTGCCGTGGTTCAGTCGATGGCCACTCAGTGTGCAGCCCCTTGGTGGCGGGCATCAGGCGGCGACGGCGGTAAGTTTGGACAGCTTAGGAGAGGCGTCAATACTCTCCCACGAGTCTCTAATCTCTTCTTATGCGCTGCAGCTTAGAAAATCCGGAGACGATTGCGCAGCGGCCAGGAGGATGTTCGTAAAAAGCGGTGTTGAATGATAGGGCAACTAGGGAGTTCACACAAAAGTACAGAATTGGAGGGGGAGGATCCTCTGAAAGTTGATCGCAAGACAGTGTCAGTTTGTCTTCGTGTCAGACAGGCGCTAATGCGAAGTAGTCAACTCAGCTGGCACCAGCTCAAGTCGATTCAAAAAAGGCTTAAAGACGTTGACTGATTGAATAAGCGATGGTTTCCTGGACGAATGATTAATGCCATACAGTGGAGTGAGCAACCGTTGCAGCCGAGGGGAAAGGGAATGCGGAGACGTCAACGGCATCGAATGTTTTCTTCGCGCAGTCGTGTTGTCTCGCCATCAAAGATGGCCCCAAGGGTATCCCGTCGCACACAACCCAGGCGAGTATTTCCGTTGGTTTTGTATGCTTGTTCGGGTTCGACATATTCCAGTATTTTGAAGAGATTATCGAGTAGGGGGAATGTTCCTTGTAGTCACCGATCACACGACTGAATGAGGAGTGTGAGCCAGTTGCGCGTGTGAGGGACCTTTGAGGGCACAGTTATGCTCATCAGGCATGTCATTTCTTGGGGCATGCAGTCATGCAGACGGAACAGCACTATCTACATCATGTAAAGTGTCTTCACAATCCTTGGGGAATTGCCCCAGTCTCACAAAGCGGGCAAAACTGAGAAGCTACATCAGGGACTTAGCTAAACAGTTAGCAAACAGAAAATGAGTTCCAGCAGACGTGCTCAACCTAGACTTGATCCCTTCCAGTGCAAAACAGCAACTTCATTTAGAAGAAAGGTTTGGATGAGGTGGACACTCAGGTACTTTCTTTCTCCTCTGGGAGATTGTATCGCACAATGAATGTGCTCGAATAAATAGACAATTGAATATAGAAACAGTCTAGGAAAACTACCTAGAAAATCAGAGCCATTCGCAGCTACATATCAGCTGCAGAATTTGCCAAGTATTAGATTAAAGAGCTACTACTGAATGAAATGGGGAGAAATGCAAAGCTCGGGAATGTTTGAGCAACAATACGCCTTACTTAGCACCCGTTATCGCATGACTTTGAAAGATTACATGAATACCAAGGTTTCTTTTGTCTGGAAAAGCGGCACTGAGGAAATAATCAAGTCAACAGAAATTGATATTTCTCACAGGCACGGGTAACTCGCATGCTCCTACAGCTTCTACTGAAGGGACATCTAACGATAGCGCCATTTCAACGAGCACTGCATCGTACTAGTGTTTTTTTCAATCTTTCTTGCTAGCGTTACATGATAAAGTACGATAACAACTGCCCTCCTCTTGCGAAATCCGAAGGAATTTGGAAGAGAGAGCTTGAACTTTGCAGACTTATAAAGTCGATTAACTACATAGAGGAACCCACAGAAACACAAAAAGTATGTTCTTTTCCCATGAAGAGTTCAAAGAAATTTCATTCGTACATCAGCTCCCAAGAAGCACTAGTCAGTCGATAAACGAACCCAAGACCTACATGGCTTGATCTGTTTCCATACTGACCAAGAGTAGAACAATCGAGCGAAATTCATCGCAAACGGATGGAATTGAGTTTATAGAGCGGTTATCCTTATGCTCATAATTATCGAACGATACAATATTGACCTTGCTCAACATTCACCTTCAGCTCAATTCACAGTAATTGTGCAGAAGAAGTTAGGCTGTTGAAAAACGGGCGTCAGTTTTACAATTAATTCCTTTCAAATTTCGTTGAGTTACAGAAATGACAACTGTAGTCATGGTTGTCAATATTTACACAATCTTGCCCTTTTCCGTGATAACCTCTCCCGAAGAACTGGTGAGGTTAGTTGTCAGAGAAGTCGCGATTGCACGACCAATCATCCTCTTATGCTCATCAGTTTATGTTGAAAATTTTTATCCTAAGATAAGCGAAGCGATCGATGAGCAGACGAAGTCATATCAAAAGGCTATGGGAATGGGGTACTTCGTACCAACTCATTTCTCGACTTTAATGGGAACAAGCTCTCACTTGCAGCCGCAAGCGTGGCGGTGGCTTGGGAATAGTTGTAGACTACACACATTTCATGGCAAGAATAGAGCATTTAGGGATGGCCGTCAGTAGCGTCGAGAACGGCGAATTTTCTATTTCTTCTCAGATGAACCTGTGACCACTTAAGACAGCATCAGGGAAGCTGTCGGGTCGAGAAACGGGCTTGATAGGGCGTAATAAGGACCTTAGAACCGGCAAAAATTGCATGGAAGAGGTATTTGGACGAGCTGTTCGAATGTGTATGCCACTGCGTACAGCTTGCTACAGTAAGCTGCCTGTGTGCAACACTGTGTGTCTTGGTGCGAATGGTCAACCTCTACAGCCTGCAGAACGAACTGCGCGAGAACTCGTCTCCTTTGGTGTGCACCTCGGCTAAGCCGGCTTCGAGGCCCAAATCACGCCTATCTGGGTCGTTTTTTGACGCGACAGAGTTCCTTGTACTATTCTTGGGAGCAAAGGTTCATCCCAAGGAGAAACCTCGAGAACCACTTTTATCGTGAATTGTGCCTCTAAGGTCACACTGCACCAGTAGTGGAAGGGAGTGTATGTACACATCTTGATGGAGGCACTACTGGTCGGAGAGGGATCTTGCTTTGTTGTCGGCTTGTCGACGACATGATCATCAATGGGAAAATAAATGTTTATGGTGAAAAACGCTTCTTCTGTTGACAAATTGATTTCCTGAGTAAATTAGATTGGAAACATTGATGCACGGGATGTCCGACCCATCTCAGCACGGGGTAGGCAATGAAACCTATTTCGATGCTTTTGAATTCCGATTTAGGATAGATACACCTGTGTGTTTCATTCAGGATAGCGGAAGGGAGTGAATGCGCGGCATGTACAGCAACATGATAGGATTGGTCAATGTTCAAGTCAGTGCTATACACTTTCCCGGGAAGTCTGCTTTGGAATGACATCAATCCCGAACATTATCTTGTGACTACCCAGAAGCCATCGGTCATTACCTCATCCTAGTCTTTGAATAAATCACTATCGAAGGGTGACCATTGCGTTCCCGCACCCATTCTATGGTGCTCTCTGTGTATTGATAAGTCGTAAACCTTTGAGACAACTCCGTGGTAACCCCCGCAATCGTTTCGCGAATCAAAGCAACTATTCTGTTCCATCTCCAAAATACTATATGTCTTTGCACAGAATACGGATGTATATGAGCCTCTGCGAATCTTTTGCCAGAACCCCTCTACCTAGTCCTACACTTGCTTCGCAGGCGCACCTGTCTGTCAGACAACTGGTGTTGCCCAGGGCAACTCAAAATTTATGTGAAGTTTATGTGAGGCAGAAGAAAAAGCATACCATTGATTTTTGTCTTTTTAATGTGAAACCCAGTAAAAATATAAGCTACTGTACAAAACTTTTTTCTCAGGCTGACTCTCCACTTCAACCACCCGTTGACGAATTAATGAATAATTGCTAGACTGAAATATCATACAGTTTTTTTGATGCCTTCACCTTGAGTGGCTGTATGATTTCAAGGTTAGCGGAATAAAAAGGTAATGCTATGCTATATGTTTTCTAAATAAATCACTGAACGGAGCTATCGAACATAGAAGGGGTCCCAGTCCACGACCCGTAAGAGCAATTCCGTTGGGTCTCACCCCATTCTATCAATAATCATTGCTGTTCTTGTCCGTACCCAATGCAGGAGATCAATGAAGACTTGAACGAAGAATAATTTCAATACTATAAAGCAGAGCTTTACTAGCACTCTGCAGCTAAATATAGTATAGTATGACGCTAATTTGATTCCAGTCATCTGATCATTCTCGATTGTATGGCTTTAATGTTTTGTCAGCAAAAATTAGTGGAACAACTGTTTACACATAATGAACTGCAGAGCAGAGAATGTCAAATGACTGACAGCACAAGCAGACTTTCAGCATTGTTTCAGTGGTTCCGAAGAAGACACATAGAAGAACTGGCGTTCAAGAAGATGGGGTCCAGTAGAAATTTGTTCGGTTTGCCAATCTGGTTTGGTTGTCAAGCTGACCTGGTGATCACTACATCCAGAACCGAAATCCATCACAGCCTCCAGATCTCCAAACGGCCTTCTTATGGGATTTCCCGGATTTCTAGAAACTCAGAGTTCCTCAGGGAGGATCTGAACTCCGACAGCGGGTTCAGCACCTCAGAGGCAATACTGATAGCGTGGGCGAAGATGGTACGGTGACAAGTGCTAGGATCGAACCTTTGATAGATTCTTGCCCAGGCCAACCAAGCTATCCATCCCTCCATCCCTACACGCACATCAGCTACCAAGGATGTTTGCTCGATATAGTAAATGTAGGCAGCTAGGAAGTACAGCAACTTTGAGATTAGAACAGGAAGTGGTTCTCGAAGAGGTTTCGATTCCTCCAAAACTACCCCGCACGACATTTTCAACAACTACAGTCCGAGATTTCGGGCAGACCCCTTGATGATTAGAAGCGGACCCCAATGAGACCTAATAAAACCAGAACGCCTTTGGAGTCTTCTCTTAAGGTGTCCGTTCAGCCTCTGAAGGTATCAAGGAAGATTCTCCTGCTACTGGTTAGGTGCAGTAAGAAAGTAATATGTGAAAGTTCTGTGATTCAAACAGTAGGCAGTCGATGTTGAGCTATCGAATTGCGGTGCCAGCCATCACATGTACCCCGACTATCAAGACCCACATTTTAAACAACCTGGTTATTCAAGCTTCAACGCCGAGGGGGAAAGGTCGATTTTTATTGACAGTGGGAGCATTGAAAAATTTTGAACTTTATTTCTAACGATGACAGATTTTCAACGCCCTATCGTAATCAATGCCTTCCCTGGAATCCTCAAGAATCTACCCAAGTATTTGACCCAATCGCTGCTTTCCCAGTCTCTCTCATGCTTTGACCAGTAATCAGTCAAATTTACTACCGCCCATTTGAGAACAGCCTACACCTCCGATGATGCCCGGATTCGACCCTTTCCATGACTGCTGCTAGTGTCGCTGCACCCTTGCACCCTTGGGTGGACCCGGTGATGAACCTATCCCGCCCTTCTCTATCCACCTATTTACCGCGCCCATTATGATGTTGAACACATGCGATTTCCTTCGCACGGATCACATCTGGAAACACTCTCCCAACACCGATTAGCCAAGCTTCAAAGTGAAATCGATCGAACGATGCAGAGAAGTCTGCACTACCGATGTGAATGTGGGCAGCCCGAAATTCTCCACAGATCGTTCCTGTCGGGAAAAGTGTGTTTGTCTTGGTGGCAAGCCAAATCTATCCAAAAATGGGGCAACATATCGCGATGCAGACAAATGCACTTCAAACGCCGCCAGATTTATGCTACCGTAATCCGACAATTGAGTTTACCTAATAGCACTGATCGTTCGGCAATTTTTTTCTTCAATCTCGAAATCTCGAAAGAAAAAGCTGTCGTGAATATATTTTCGCGTATCTGCCAACATTACTGGCAATGTTTTTGGTGCGAACGCACCGAGTTCAACGCTTCATAGTAAATTTCGCTGGGGAATCCACCCCATGAGTCTCATTCCCCTTGAGCTTTTAGGATTGGGAAATGTAGAGAGCCGAATTTGGAATTCCTGCATTAGCGTTTGCACTGAAGATCGGAGATGTTAGGTGTTCTTTGTGTCTCTGAGAACAGACATATCCCACCACCGCCCCAGGAGAAGTTGCATGATCATCACATTAAGACCATTCAGAGGTAAAAACACTGAACAACGTCAATGTGCAGCAGTTGGCTACATCTCCTTCCATGCTTCAGCTATGGGAATACATCCAGTACTGAGAAACGGAAGCATTCGAGACCGCATAGCAGTTGCTGTTAAATGAGCTTCAAACAACATAACGGAACTTCGTCGTACCACAAGGACGTCATCCTGTTCCCTTCCTTGTCAAAATGACAGGGGATAACTTCATCTTGTCGAAGAGAAATCTGCAGTCGTCAAAGGACGAGAGAACAACTGTTCCAAAGTTGCTGACAGGTGATCTGTCTGATAAGTGCGTTCTGATCAGCTATTTGATATGAAAAAAGATCTTCTTCCTGCTATTCCTAACATTTGTTCTGACCTCCTTTCTCCTTGTAGAGAGATTTTCATCAGAAGAACTGTTTTTACCACCACTAAAACTTGGTATGAACTCCGTCCCACCCGACATGTAACCCATTTTTTACGACAAATTTGTCTTCTCGTCTTTGTAAACATGACCCTCTTGGAAAAATTCTCAAACGGACACGATGCGGAATAATTTGCTTCATGCCGCGATGGGGTATTACTCATTCGATATCTCATGAGTTACTGCGACACTTCGGTGCCGGATGCTCGTTTGAAGCTCGATATGGAAAATGTGAGCCAACAAACGAAAAGCAAAAGGGACATACATATATACTATACACTCTGTTGAATTTCAATGATGACATACAGGGTGTTAGTTTGCGATCAAATTAGACCATCGAACAAATACTAATACCAGCTGATGTCATTTGTATTTGTTCGTTAGTCTCGTTTGATTGCAGGCTGCAGAACGGTTCAGATACATACTCCATGCTGTAAAGTCAACAACCAAAGCATTGGGGAATTTTGTTTTGATGAATGGGAATCACACTCATCACTAAACCCAAATATGGCACTGCATAGTTTCTTTCTGGAAGATCAGTACGTTAGCGGACGACTTTTCGTTTCGATTTCAAAAGCTCGAGTATCCCAAGAAGAACAGACAAAAAGGACAGTCTCTACAAAGCAGTCTCTACAAAGAGGCCACAGAGATAGCTCTTTTCTCAAAGCGTCAGAAAGAGAAGAACTCCTTTAATGAAGCACAGTCCTGCAGAGTCAGCATCGACAAAAATTTGAGTGTTTTCTCATCATTAAAACTCAACAGTTTCTCAGTTTGTCAGTTATGCACTGGCAATCTCATTGTGAAGCCCTCAAGCGATGAAAAAGTGGTGGGCACACGGATGAAACGATGTCGAAACTGGGAAAAACTGCTCAACGGCAGAATTCAAAAGTGACATGAGTAGAAAACTTGAAGTGGATTCCCATGGGGATTTTGTGTTGCGCTTTAGACCCCCAAATAAGAAAATATTACAAAAAAGAGGGAGGGAAAGTGAAATTTGCCTCAAGCATTGATCAGCTGCTGTCCTCACACGATCTTCTCACGCTCTGAGAGGAAAACTAGTGAACTTCTGCAACAGATTCGTCCTCAATGATGAGGATCGTGAGTGAGACTCGATAAGTATCGCCTCTATTTGAGAAAGCGAGAAACTGCAGAAAGCAAAAAACAGCATTCAGTAATCAGTTGATATAACGTTGTGGTCGCGGAAGATGTATTTTGGATGGCCGCTGGGAAGCCTAAGCGTAGTCACACCATTCATGCCGGGAGCGACACAAAAATGATTGTTCAGGTGGGAGGATGGTTATGTTTCCCAATGACTAACGGAAAAACAGTCGAATCGCATCCAGCGCTGCACGACGTTTTGATGTTGTCCAGCCGTGGACCGCATCCCAGAATTCAGAAGTAGGCTACGCTTCAGTCTACTTCTTTTGGCGTCCCTGGCTAACCATAGGAGGTCCGTCTCATCAACAATAAGTTTGCAAATAATTCTAGGAGCTATTGTTGACGCTTGGACACGAGTTTCTCGAGCCTGAAGTTTCTGATGCTACTGTTCAGGTCGAACTGCAGACGGACAGATCAAGTCGCTACAACATTTACTGCCTCCATCCTTAGGCTTGGCTTTCCTATGTGAAGATTATTACCGATAAGTATGGTTTTTCAGGGAGCAGAAATCAGACCGCCGCCATTGGCAGGTCCATGTTTGTCGGATTCTTGTGCTCAAAACTTTCTGGGGTACCTCCTGTTCATACGATAGAGTGGTATGTACCACTGCGCTGATGCCTTTGCACAGTTTCATCGTTAGAATCGCCTGATTTTCATCTCAACCCCATAACATCCACGGAGCCACAAGGTTGGCCAACAAGGGGAGCGGCACAAAGTCGCATTTGCTACCCACCAGACATTTTGACTGGGAGGATGGCTACTGAACCTTCGGAAACTTGAAGGGAAAGACCTGCGCGATTACGGCAGTTCGCATGAAATACTTGGGCATCGACCAGCTACTCTGAGGACTGAAAGTATTAAGAACAGTATGTATGTGCTATGTTCAGTCTACCTCGCACACAGTTCTCGTGATATGATAGTTGCGAGCATTGTTGACAATGAGGGAGGACGAAATATAACATACATCGTTGGTGACTGCCTAAAACGAACTCCCACTTCTTACAATTCCACGACCGGGAGATCAGATTTCAATATCCAGGTCACGGCTAGAGGGAATCTCGTATTATTTGCGTACGAAGCATGCAATATGTCGTAATGAGACCCCTGTGACTTCTGTTTCAATCACTGCTTCCATCTCTTGCAAAGTGGAGCAGGGCCGAAGGTAAGCCCACACATTTTGATAAGTTATTCCAAAAGGAATGCTGTGGAAAATGGGACTGAGATGAGTAATTTTAGCGTTCTCGTTTGAGATATTCATTGAGAATTGATCCTTCCACGCAATTCCATCTCACTTGATTTCACTCACACAACCTGGTTCTCCGCCGTTTTTGAAGCTTTGGTAGAAATTCCCATTTTTCTGATTCGGAAACGTTTCCCAGCAGCGTTCGAGGCAATTCAACCGCCGTCACATCCGTCGTCGGGCTCTAGCTCTTGAGTTATAGACGCAGAGCACATCCCCTTCCCAGTTTCCATCGAGAAATGCCATATTTCTTTCCTCCCCTCAGGTACTGTCGAGCATAGAGAACGCCAAGAAAAGAAGAAATGCATTTGCAAAGAACACATGTGACTGGCATTATTAGAAGATTCCTACATTTATTCCTTTGTAGGTGAGATAGTTTCCAGCCTTGCCGACATTCATTCCGAGTTCCAGGAAGGCGTTACTACACATTCATCTTCAAAACCTCACCTACAGGGGAAGGTATTCAAGGGCAATTTTTCATGGTTTCTGTTCGACGTAGCTTTTGTGGACCAGCAAAATCAGTCCGTAAAAGCAATAATTTTGTGTAAGTGGATATTCAGTAGGGATGTTCGCTTACTTCAGAGTTATATGCAGCCTCAACTGGCTGGCAGCTGGCTAATCGAAATTCCGTCAACTTAACTATTCAGTCAATGCGGCTGCAAAGCGTCATGGTCTCAAAACAGTTTGTTTATTTTTTGAATCAGGGTTTTGAGAATGAAACAGCACCGGAATCAAACATTAGCCTTCAAAATTTCACGCGATACACTAGTCAACATGATGTTGGATGTGATGTTACGTCTGTAATTACGGACCCAGCAATCAAGCTATTCTTCCATGAAACACAGCAATTTATCATTGCACCAGCCTGGGTTTTTAAGCCGAATGACTCGCTGGCGGTCGAGCGCCCTCGCTCACATCTACCATTGAAATATTTTCGCTCAAAGCTCATGGCTAAGTAATGTTATGCGCCAGCAGACGACATTTCCTCGGGACTAGCCAGCTCCAGTGGCCCAGCCCAGCATTAGCATAAAACGATGGCCGCGGCGGGATTTGGACGGCTCTATGGATGTCCTTTCTGTTAGTTGGAGCCGCAGCTGCACCGTAAGGCAGTCATGTTGATGATGGGTCCCGAATGGATAGTTTGACAAGTAATCCGATGAAAGTAGCGAGAAGAAGCCGTGGAAGTCCGTGGAAACACGTGGAAAATTTGGAAAAGTCACCGCGGAATGATAGCAAGCCCTAAGCAATGCCTCCATTCGTCCCTGTCGCAAGCCAGAGTGGTTCAATGGATCGCCCTCGCTCAAGGGACATCAAGAATAGCAAATTCGTATCATTCAAATTCTGTGAAAAAGGGTGATCATCGCCTGGTGGCGTCCTGGTGTAGATGTTACGCGCCAAGGGGGGGTGGGGGTCCAGTCAGTAAGCACCCTGAATTAACATAACGAATCCGACCCATCTGGCATTTCTCTCCGTTATAGGAACCCTGAAGAGCCTCTGGATTGCCCATGGACGTATATGTTGGCTGTACTACGAATGTATGACTTTTGAGAGTAAATAGATGGATTGAAACGACACGTTTATGAATTCCCTAGATGCGCTTGTATTTTTTGGAAGATCACTCAATTTGAAGGGGTGGAATTCAAGCCTAGAATGTTACGACCCCAGATTGATTTCGTTTTAACCTCTGAATTGAAGCTTCGTTACTGCAAGACGTATTGGCAAAACTGCAGCTTATGGAAAACATTGTTTATTTATAACGAATTCTAATTTATGCCTACTTTTTCCAAGCCCAAGCAAGAACTGAGATTATTACTAAGCCTTTCATAGGAAACGACCAATTAAAGATTTTCTCGCGAAAACAATGTGTCCAAAACAAAAACTTGCTCAAATATTGAAAGTACAACGCAGAAAATCGATTGTGCATGTCAAAAATTTGAGCGCCTGTCTTGTCACCAGACTGAAGGAAAGAAACTGAAGTGAACGATTGCTGTCGGGAAAAAATGTGAAATCCACCGGGAAAAGTGCAACAACCCACAGAACTCAGAAATCTAGCGTTCGCTGGGAAAAACATTGGGAAAGCAGCCTAGCCACTTTGAATCGTACCCCCAGGCGGAAGTCGAAAAATATTTGAGAAAAGAAAAATAAGCTCCACAGCCATGACAGCAGAACAAGCCGTGCTGCGATTCATGAACTGCTGCAACTACTACTGCAAATTGAGCGCTCAATCGTTTCCAAAAGATGTCCGTCTCCGCCTGAGTGGGGAGATTATGTGGTTCTTTGGGAGGCTTCGACAGATGATCATTGATGGGCCATTTGAAGTATAAGAATTATTGAATTGCACTCGAAGCATTCATTCATCCCAATCATCCTTGCTTTGCTTCTTAACTTAAATGCGACAATGATCGTCCTGCCAAACTTGCTGATAAATCTCAGTTGTTCAGATGAATAACCCTCTTGTTCAGACCAGCACAGGAACATCTCCACTCTTGACAAAAGTCAAATGCGAGGTGCACACGGGGTTTTCCACCGAAGCTAATGATTGCTATTATTTTCCCCTATTTTGACTGATGAGCGTGAAGAAAAGGTTCTGGTGTTGACAGCCGAATTTCAGCCAGGAGAAGTGCCTAGTTAAGAGCGCTCGGAGTAATGGAGTCAATGTAAAAAAAGCCAAAAGAAGCCCGCGCTCAGAAAGGAACAAGGATTTCGGGAAACAAAATGATAATCAAATTTAAACTTCTATTAGGAGCAGACAGAGACGAATAAAACTACAGTAATCCAATTGAGCCCGAGTAATGCCCAAAAACAAAGTGAGGCCGGCCTGCTCCCGTTAGTTTGCTTTGTGAAGTAGTGCCTTATTCTGTTTGGGGACTCTGCCCTCTTCCCGGACATCGTTGTGGACGCAAGTCCATCGATGCATAAAGCTGGTCGCGGACAGTAGTGGGCGCTGGCGCTGTGAGTTTCCGCCCCACTGATGGCACTAACGAGTTCGTCTCGTTTTTCAGCTAGCACACTGCCATATCACATCGGATTTATGCCCCTTGCTCAGTGTGTCTCTGCCCAGCCGAAACTCTCCCAGTCGCACCCCTTCTCTGCGTTCTCTTCGCAATCAGTTCTCTGTTCAGAGAGTTGCAAAGTTCAGACGAGTTCTTTTCACAACTGATGAACTCCAAGCGCTGACGATGCTGCCCCAACGCCGATCCTTCGGCTTTTCAAGGGTCTTGGAAATCAATAAACCAATTGGAACCATTCACATTATCTAACACCTCCGTCATTATCTGAAGACTGCGAGCCCAATTAAGATCAAAATATCTTAGCAACCAACGGTAGGGTAAGGGATTCGGCAACCTTCGTAAATCAAGAATCAGAGATAGAAAGTGAGGTTTCATTGAGGAGAGATTTGTATTGTGATCGACAGCCTGCGCAACAAAGCCGCAGATAACCAGTGAGTGAGTCGGAATGAGCTTTTTTCCTTTCAGAGTAAACTGAATGAGTTGATAATGGGTTAACTCGGAAAAAAGACGATATCTTGCATTACAAAACTGCGATGGTCTCAGTAAGAGCGAAAAAAGTAAGCCTTTTGCTAGAATTAAGATTAAAACTATTTTGCTGAACAACTAGGCATGTATTGGATCGATTTGGGAGTGAAGGGCTGAACGAAATGGAGAAATTTGAGATTCTGGGGAAATTAGCAAAGAAAAGCGCACTTGGAAAAGACCATATTACATCGCCCACAAAGCGTTATTGTTATTCTAAGCTGAAAGACTGCGACGAACTTGCCACTGCACAAAGTATACGGTACATTAGATTGAATCAGGTATGGAACTAGGCCTGACAACCACCGAAGATCCATATCAGGGACTGGAAAAGTTTCAAAAATGTCAAAATCTAAGTGATGCTCCGTTACTGGGCAATCACAAGAAAACAAAAGATGCAAAATAAATTGCAAATTGAAAATCGATACCGAAAAAGTCGATACAAGGACTGAAATGCAGAGTCAGCACGCCATTGCGATGCTATCAAATATCAGTGTGTGAGTCAACTGGGTGGGTGACCGACGCTGCCTTCGGCGTTCACTTCCCAATACTGATAAGGAGGGCTTCCTCGCGGAAGGTCCAGCGAAAAAGTGACAGTATCAAAAAAATGACCGTGCCTAACCGGGAGACCTTACAATACCTAATGGGAAGAGCGCCCGAGTTTTAATCCAATAATAAGATGGTCCACATAATCCCCAAAAGGGAACCACTCTGTCTGATATGTCTCAAGGTTCGATGAAGTGCTTCAAGAAACAATAGCCATGTGGGGAAACAGTAACCCATTGGGGAAAATCGGCACCTCGATCCGTAAGAGCCTCTTCACCTCACCCCAAACAGCATAGTAGGTAATCAGTTAAGGATGAGATACTTAGGAGAGATAGGAGGAAAAAATACTCACACAGCTACGTCGGCGCGAATTCGCGGTGCGCCGCGTCGTTGCCGCGCGGCCATTGCCGAAAGAGGCGGAGTCGAATAGCAAATTTTCACACGCCGCTGGCATGCGGTGGTGGATGAGAGGGTGGAGCCGCGGATGTGGGCTAGCTAGCTGTCGAGAACAACGAAGGAAGTCACCAGCAGCCCTTGTTCTATCAGCACGATCCAGCCCTTTGGAATTTAATGCCGAAGCTCGATGTAGCAGCTGATCACTTGGCGCCCTACCAACTGCCCGCCGTCATTGACCAAACAGGTGGTGCAGTGGTGCACATGTGATAATCTCAATAATCACGACTTCGTAGATAAGGGATGGATGGTCCAGCACTTTATCGATCGACAATCTTCTCAACCTGCTGACTGATATTACAACTTGTCCATCCATCAATGTAGATGTGTTTTGTTCACAATGTTGTTCCCAAGTGTCAGCTGCAGCTGCGCGAGGTTCACCTTCCTACTCTCTTCGAATACATCATCGAGAGTGATGGGACACGAGCGTGCATAGCACAACTTGCGAAATGAAAAGGAGCTTTTAGAAGCCCATCAAAGCACCCATTGAGACTGAAGATTCATCAGCTGAGAGGATAGAAAGGTACTAAATGAAGATGAAAGGGGCTGCAACCTCAAACATTTACCGAACAGATATGAGATGAAGATTGTACTTCATGTTTTTTAGAAAATAAAAACGAATTTAGGTGAAGTGGGAAGTATCCACAGAGCAACTTATCTGTCAGCGACTTCACCCAGAAGTGCTTAGCAGTTAGGCAATAACCGTAAAGGAACGCTAGATGAACCACCCCCTCAGAAGTTCTAAGTTCCCAATGAGGTAGAACAAAAAAGCCATCCTCATCGATCCACCAAAAATTATGCTTCTATTTGCCGATTTCACATTGTATAGTATCTTCAGTGAAATAACAAAAACAAAAGAATCAGTCGTTCGATCGACCTGCTTCATTTCTTCGACAATCGATGGATCGATCTGTCGTAGATCCATCCATCGATTGTCGAAGAAAAAAGCAAGTGGATTGAACGACTGATTCTTTCGCTTGTCCAGAACTTTCATGGTACTTTACAGGGCTGGTCCTTCCGATTAATATTTTCTAACCTATGAAGAACAAGTTTAGGCTCAAACACATACACCCGTACATGAATACATACTCACACCACATATAAGGTGTTAGTCAATCGGCCGTATTGTTTGGGAACATTTGTGATCAAGTAAAGTCACTTGCACTTTGCAGTTCACGAGACGTCTGAGGCAGTTGGGACAAATACGATGCCGTAGGCCCATTCAGTCACAACAAGCTACAAGATATAGGGAAGTAAGCTCGGAACGTCTACTTGGATAACTGCAGATTTCTTCACCTCGCTTATACCGTACGATCTTGTAAGTTGACCATTCAAATCTATAGCTAAGAAAGCTTCGCTAAAATCGAGTTCTTCAATCAGCAGAGCTTCCAGGAATATTGTGTTTGTGAAATACCATTGAAGAACTGCTCGAAGTTGCGAAAACAGCTCCTCGAAAGTGCATCGTTAATGAGAGATGGCTCTTAATAATCTCCAGAGAGCATCATTTTGATGGCGCCGGAGGCTCGATCGACAAGGGAATCGTTTCAAGCTGGCCGACAACTTTACTGCCGGTCGTCAACACTTCCCGCTAATGTTTTGACCGAATGGCTTCGAAGTTCTTCGATGCGAATCTCACTTCACTCTTGTTTGCCGCAAAAATGTAACAACAACACTCAGGAGTGTCTGCATGGGAAGAGGAATTGACGTCGCCCGAAGAGAAAGTGTGAGCAACAGAGCACATGGCCATTCGGGAGATGTCACATAGACCTTTGCCTATCACTGGGGAAGTCGCTAGGTCTACGTTGACGAGGGCTACGTAGACAATTGACCAGCTGGATCCCACGGAAGCCAGTACGAAGTGTTGATCCGGGTGTATCGGCCGCTATGACAGCAAAAATCATGGTAAGGATATCTCGGTATATGCACAAACTTTTGAACAACGCCGCTATCGCATGTGGTGGGGAAATTCCCAGCGACTTACGCTTTCATCAAGGATTTTCCCAGCTCACTGCAATCTCGAGTGTTATACTTTTGCTGAACTTCAAGAAGTTTTCCAAGCGCTTTCCATATAGGAGGGAATAAAAGCAAAAGAAAAATGCTAAAATCCCGAATGAGACGAAGAATATCATTCGAAGAACTTTCTAGAATGTTCTCGGCTTCGAACTCACTAACAGGTTCTCCTTCCCTAGTAGTTCGGTAAATACCGCAGTAATCACATTGTAGAAGTGCTTGAAAGTTCTGTGGGGATGAAGTATGGTGCGCGAATGCGAGGAATCTCACTTTTTAACATCTCACTTAGCGTGACATAAAACTAGGGCTTGCTGTGAAGTACTGAGGCACACGTGTATGCACCACAATCTGAATTGCAAACATGACAGTCTCATCCAGATGACGAGGAAGGTCGAAAATGTTCCCCAGTTTGAATTAACTTGCTGCAGATCGAGGTGACGCCACAAACTTAGGTCCCTTAGAAATGTAATAAAAGATCTGTAACGTGATCTATCCAAAATTTTGATTATGATATAGGCGAAGTCCACTACGCCATGGTCTTGACAAAGTCCAATTTCTGAATCCTCAAAGGATGGCCAAACAGCAACTACAGAATTTATAGATAGTTTATCGCTCTGTCAGACATCCGCGGGTGGGAACGGAAAAGCAAAGCTATTCGGCCTATAGGTACTCCACAGTTGCAAACATTCCGCTACTTGTGAAAGGGACTTTGAGTTTGCGCAGAAGGCTAAGCGTATTCGTTTCAGTGATCGACTCATGACGACACCTGAGAGCCTGATTCATGATAGGTTTAAGTCTAAGTTACATGAATGCATGTTGAACACACACGTATCATCTTCCGGACGAGAACCAGGAGAAGTAGGGCATCGCTGTTTCGCGTAAAAATGTAGTAACTAGTAAAGTATTGTGTTTGAATTGGTGTGGTTTTTTGACATCTCACAAATCTTTGTAGATGTCAATGCGCACCTAAGATAGTTGTCAAAAAGAATGCGCATGCCACATCAAAAACTAACTCACAGTGGCTCGAGCCAAAATCTTCGGATTGCATTACCTCTACCGCAACCATTATCGTGATTAAATTATATCGCGGGATATGCTGTACTGAATACTTTCAATTAGATCCGCATTGGCCTCGAAGGATTTGAAAGGCATGGTGAAAGTTGTCAATTTCCATGATTTTTCGAGATTGACGATCAGTAGTCTTGCCGTTTAAGTTTTAAGGGAACCCATTTAAATAAAAAACTCAGATGGTTTGGGTTTGAACGCCAAGCGTCGACAGAACTGACCAAAAAATATGATCTTATGCAGGGGCAACACAATAAAACGTCCGAGAAACCGAATAAGGATGTTGGTTTGATGAGCTGCGACGAGGCGTCGAAAGACGCACACACGAACAACGCACGAAAATGGAATTTGTCGCTTCAGCGTTGACGGCCGATCGGCCGTGCCTAGGGCACGCTGCCGACCGGAAAAGCTCAACGGCCATGACGCTGATTGGGCTCGCCGGGAGACGGGTTGGTGGCCACTGTGGGCTAGGCCCATTTGTGGTGGTGAGCTGGATGGCAGAACGCGGGTGGAGCTGTCAGATATGATTCGCTATATCTTCCTCCAGAATCTCTTCGCTATGATAGAGTTCATGAAGGGTTTATTCATGAGAAGAGTGTGAAGAATGGCTTGGATTATCTGATTCTCGGGTGATGAACTTATTTCTTGGCAGTCCTCACTGAAAATTGAACTGGCGTCGGAGCTTCCCACTCGGTCACGGTGGATGTAGGACTTTGGTATGTGTGAAGAGAGATGTGCGCTTCATTTTATCGAAGTCGAATGAAAGAAAAAAAGAATCAGACTATAAAAGAGCGAGGAATACTCTCAATTCGCTGGGAAGTTTCGTCATCGTCATCATCCAATTCGGGACCAAACTCTCAGATTTCTGTTTTCTATTCCACTAATTTATTGATTTTCTTGGCCATCCGGTTGTTTTGTTTTCATTTTCCAATTTGAAAAGGAAGTTTGTACACGAATGCCGAAACTCTCTAGCATTTCGCAGTTTTTCTAGCGACTTCATTTAATTTCAGATTGCGTACTTCACTAAGCACGAATCTGGAGAGCTTTTGGTGCGCTCCGAAAACTGGGAAGTTCAATAATCATATCAGCGCTACACTCACGGTATATAAATCTTTAAATGTTAAGGGTTCCAATATGCCAGTAACTGCGCACTTCATAACATATCCTTCCTTGGGATTTGGGCAGAAGGTCCCAAAAGTGAAGTGTCAAAGCACCCTGTAGCTCCTGTATGGTGATTGGGACGCCTTCATAGGACCTTCCTTCAAGCACCCGCAGAAGTCATGCGGAAGGGTGAAGCCGGGTGGTCAGGAGAGCCAAGGTCTTTTGAAAGTATGGGGTCACTAAATACGCCCATTCAAAGTTCATTAATTTCAAATTGTACATCTGTGCAGTCGCCCTATCCTGTTGCTACCACGCATACAATCTCGTGTTCGTTTAGTTACCCTGGGTAGTTATCAAGAGTGCAGGTACAGGGTTGGTCAGCATTCATAGTATCCGGAAAAAGAGTTTGGCCCAATTATGGTGTACGACTCATCACCAAACTCGCTTGGTCAAGCAATGGTGAATCCGCATGGACCTGAAGACTTACTAATTTGGTTATCCACCTAACCGATGAGATTGAACCTCGCCCCACCCGTGAAAAACGTTTTGTAAAGAAATTTCCCACCTTCATTGATACCATCGTAGAATTGAGGTCTCCATTTTTAGGGGCGTGGGGGGCAAAATTGATTGCGCTGGGGTCGAACCTAAACCCAATCAGAAACATAAGAATTTGCACCGCTCCCCCTAAGTGCATTGGTATTCCACTCCCAAACTCCAAGAAGAATTGGCTTTCGAGAGAGGTCATGGTTGTCAATAGAGTCTGAAGGGGTTTATCTGAATCAGACGGGTTTCAAAATAGATATATCTCCAGATATTCTATGTACTGTATATTATAGATCACCATTCTTCTAGAGACTGAAGGAACTTGTTCTACGGCATGCTCCCTTATCAGCTTATTAACGCTTCAACTTATAAACCAGCGTTTTCGATTAACATGGAATCGCCTTCGCTCGTTCAGAAAAACTATCAAAATGAAGCTTGCCAAAACGACGGGGAACGTATGCCTTTGGAAGACCGATGAGTGGCGAGCGTGTGTATATTTGGAGCATATTTTTCACTTCGAAGGTTTAAGAATTACGACAATTTACACAACTTTTAATCCTCCCAGACTGCACTACGAAAGCGCAGCATTTCGTCACTTGCATAAACTATTCCTTTTCCGTGGGAAATGCTCATGAGGGGGCATCAAGTAGCGCACCAGTCGACTTCGTCCAAAGCAAATAAATTTAGGTAGAACCAGCAAAACATTAGGAATATTCTCTAATTAATAACAAGGACAAGAAAGGACTACAGCGATTTCTTGTAGAGACGCTTTCTCTTTAAAGTGCAAGATGGAAGTGGAGATAATTACCAATGAAAAAGAATTTGGAAAATACTAAACATCTAAACTAATCAGAAACAGGTTTCGCGTTTTTTCTGTGAGTGGTAACAGTTTTTTTGTAAATGGAAACAACAGGGGCAAACCGACCATTCAAAGTACAAAAAAAGCTTCTGAACGGCTATATTTTCGAATTAGCCGTTAATTGAGTCATGAATGGTGAATGAGCAATGAGAAATGGCTTCCAAGCGTTCCCCACCAAATTTTCGTTCCACAACATCATTGGGCCGATTGAAACCCTTCATCGGTTCGTATCATAAACTAATATAGTGGTTTTTGAGTGGCACAAATCTTCAGGTTAATTCCCGAGCGATCAAGAAGGTTGTTTTTACCATGCCATGCCCAGAAATAACATAAATCGAGATCAGAAAAAAGCGCCAACCAAAAAGGCTTGGAGGGAAGTTAGGGCAAACGCGAGATGGTCAGAAGATCTCCCTGCATCTAATCAAAGCAGCTCTCTCGAAGAGCCTATGCAGTTCCGACTTAGATCATCATCTAGGCTTTGCTACAGGAGAAAAAGAGGTTCATACTCCACAAAAAATCCAGCAAAAAAGATAGATGTCTAAAGGAGAGAAAGGAGTGTCCACTCTCTCATGGCCATCCAATCAAAATCGAAATTCATGTGTAAATATGTCCGATTATGTCAGCAGCTTTGTTATGATTCAAATGCGCGGTTCACCTTTATGGGATTTTCGTGCTTTCGCGAAGGATGCGCTTTCCTATCTTCTAAGCCTGACATTCGATCCAGACGTGGCGTGATATTCCATCCCGCTTTAGCGCTGCCGGTATAAAAATAGCCTTAATGGGAAAAGAACACCGTGCCCAAGTGAAAAACCAACCACAATACGAAAATCCTCTGCCATCTAATTCTTCGATTCCTCAGAGATGCGAGGTAGAATCGAAGAAACTAACAGGCTCTCAATCAAGAGGAAAAAAGGTGGGGGTGGGGGAAGGGGGTAAGAAAAAAAGTTTGAAAGTGAAGCTACCTTGGTTAACAGCCATCTAATTTGCAAAGCATTTACAGGATGAGAATTGTGGAAATGACCTCGTAAGAAACCTCACCGAAAAGTATGAACCTATGTAAGTCAAATGTGAATAAATGAATAAATAAGTGTAATATTCCAACTGGGAACTATAAAGGGAAGTTAACGAGCGAGTTCCCTTTGTTTTCTTCAGGTCATAGCCTATGTACGTGGTAATCCAGACTATTTCGAAAGACGACAACTATCTATCGACAGGAGGGGAGCTGTGCAGTACGCCAACTGTTAGCATCCCTCATTAGTAAATTTATTCCTACAAGAAACCCCGTGAAACCTTGATTTCGTTTTTTTTTTTGAGAGTGGTGGACGATAGTGAGGCCCACTCCTTATCCATCTCCAATCCTAGCGATGTACTTTTATAGAAACTACAACTCTAGCTTGACAACTATAAACGGATGCAAAATCGGCCGAATTCAATCGACGCTAAATTTCCATGCCTTTCTTACAGTTACAAAAATCGGTCACTATAAGTGAGTTAGAGAAACGTTGTAGAAGGAGAAAATCGTTGTGATCAAAGGATATGGAGAAGCCTCAGAGTGCTTTAGTCTTGAGATGGAGGCGTGAAATGAAGGCTCAACTGCGCAAATACACTGCTTCAAAAGTGGTGGGGAGAAGAGAAGACTACACATGGAGGGCGCGCACACGCCACGCTAAGAGAGAAGAGCAGTGATAGGGACACAGATGAGAAAGAAGGCACAATTGCTGGCATCTCGTGACATAATATCAGCGATTCCGGAAGTTAGCTCTGCAATGTAGCAGTCCTCGTTGACGGCCAATCACTGTTCATCATCTGCTAGTATTGAATGATGCATAATTCCGCCTGAGCTAGGCCTCAATCTTCCGCTGCCTGGAGAACTACAGCTAATTCTTGATTTTCTCGATATCTGCGAAAGGAGTACTAAGGATTCCTCTAATATCCGAACACTTCCTCCGAAAAGTTGCATCTTCTCCAAACAATCTGATCAATTGATTCCTACTCATTCGTGAGAAGCGTCCAGATATAGTTGAGCGAAAATTTTCTACCCGGCATTCCTCACCGAGCTATTTAGCACAGTTGCTGACATGAACACCTTATTTTATAAACGTACTCATTTGTATTAGACGACCTTATCTATCCTATCTAGCAGCTACCTTTTTGGTTAATGCTCCAGTATGCGACATAACTAAATAGAGCAGGCAGTGTCTCAGACTCTTATTATAGAAGTCCTATTTTATTAAAGTTTGAGTTTGAAGAGAAACAATGTTTTATACTTCTTTCTCAAACGCCTAGTGGCTCTTTCTTGACATAAATAGGGCCCCAACACTTACGACAGATAAGAATCTGCAGATTACTATTCAATGGGAGATGGAAGGAGATCATGAAGGGTCTCTTGAACCGAGTTTTTCTCTTTAGTATCGATACTCGAGAAAATCGGCATTTGATTGCCCACCGCCCACGGTTATATGCAGTTACTATGCAACTTTATCTGTGGTTTTATTCTCCCTTGGAAGCTCAGGACAAGTCGAATCCATTACTAGAATCACGCTTTAGCGAATAGCAAGAAGTTCTGACCAAATGCGGTCAATTCCTTTTAGTTCGTTTACTAAGAAGTGATAGAGTCTGTCAAAGGATCAATACTGAACTCTGGAAGCAATCTGTTGTCAGCGGAACACGAAACTTAGCCATCCTCCCAACGCATAATCGAATATGTGGGCACGAAAGTAATCAATAAGTAAATTTTTAATGATGGTATTTCAACTCAGCCAAAAACTTCTGCGAGATATCTATGTATGCCAATCTTTTCAGTACACTTGCTATCCCTTTTATTTGGCAACGATGCAGCTACCAGACGAATACTTTTTAGGAAGAAAAAAACACCCATAAAACAAATCTACGATGGAAAACGACATAACGTAGGGTAAGGATAGCCAGTAAGTATAGATATTGTCAGACGTTTTCACTTTTTGTTTGTTGTTCTACTACCAATTTCTTGAGTGTCGAACATTTCCCTGCCTACTTCACACGTCACCCTAAAGAAATCAGAAAAGCATAGCTCCCTTCGATGGTGCTAATACTACATACCAACTCTGTTCTGATCAAAAATGGATGCAAGATTTTGAAGATTTTCCGATTTGTAAGAACCCTATTAAAATAAATAAAGTCGCGCGAGAAAAGAGCTCGACATGATGTGGTATCCGGAACTATGTACATATTTCTTGCTTAGGCACTACAGGGGTGCCCAAAAAAAAGAGACACTTTCACTGCTCGGCTTGTACCACCAATGTAATCAAACTTTATTAAACTCTGACTGAATATTACCACCCGCGAAATCAAGGACACATTGTACTCGACCACGTAATTCTTCAATGGCCTTCCGCACGGACGAAATCGAAAAATTTGCCAAGCAAATTTGAGTCGTCTGAGGTCGGCGATATCGGCTCGTCTCCCACGACGTCGCAGACCACTGTGGAGTTGTCGGGGCTACAGGAAGTCAGCGGTCTCCCAGATCCTAAGCGACGATGCCCAGGAATCTGTCCGTGAGCTACTCGATTGAGAAAGTTGCGTATCTGCTTGTTGCCGACCGATATCCCATAAGTCGTCTTGAGCGCGTCCGCAGTGGCAGATGGCTTCATATTTTGATGCCGATATAGGAACCACGCGAGTTCCTGCTTCCTTTCATCAAGCAACATTCTTAGTACAATTTACTCAATCACATTCTTCTGCTGCTTCAATCGGTGCGACGTATTCCGCCCTGGATTAGGCCCCATGCATGGTGCCTCTTTTTTTTTGGGCACCCCTGTACTTTATTCAGTGGTGCATTTTGCGATTATGAGAGTCTTCATCCGCTCTCACATTGGTGGACTCCTTCCTCGCCACCTACAACCACAGCAAAAATGGGATCCCTAACGATGTTGAAACCGTTGTCTTTCCTAAAGCCGATCTCCTCAGTTCACTTAGTATATTTGGGGCTGAGTTTGCCAGGAATTCCTACAAAAAAAATTGTCTTCTTCAAGACAGCTTTGAAAAAGAACTTGACATTCCATTCTCATGCGTTATAGTTAGGAACTGTAGGTGTCATCGTAGCTGCAGACGTTAACTAAAATGATCGGATTTCAGCTCATGTGGCTTCCCATTATTTTTTGTTCGTTTTGCTCGCCCTAAGACAAAACCCACACGGCTTAAGCCGTATTTTTACTAATCACATATTCAATAGATTGATGTTTACAAATCAAGGAACTCGGAAGGTTTTAGTGGCAGTGTTTTCCCCAACAAAACACGTTGTCGTAGTAAATATGCGAGTGTCATTAAAGAGGCCTGTTGTTTATGCACAAGAAGCTCTTTTTCTTCCGAATCCCTCCCTCTCTGTCACTTCCTCTCCTCCTTCTCTGGCTTTCCTTCGTTATCGGAAGAAACCCCTTCAAAAGGGTTCCTACAGGCTATTTTGGATAAGCGCCCTGAGGACGTTGGTTGTGCAGGGTGGATATATCTCCCTGAGACTTTTGGGAGTTTTACGAAAAAACTGAAATCCCCTTTGGAAAGCCCTTTTTGAGAGCACTGGAAAGATTTTGACGCCAACCTCAACGGGCGTAACACTCAGCACGGTAGGGGCAATAAGATGGCTACATGCGTTCTTCTTAGATATCTAACCACTTTCAGACCACCATTAGTTGTATGCTTAGGTGAAAATGTAGTTGGGGGGGGGGGGGGGCACCTATCACAATGTCGGTATATCAAGAAATGAACTCAATGAAACGCGTCATGCCGTGTTATATCACGGACATGCCAGTTTTTGAATAAGGACTTTCGCAGGGGATGGAGCACCGCGGTGGGCAAACTTTCTTTTTTTCTCTTTTTTTTGCATGAGGTAATCATCCCAGCCACCCAGGTGTCCTACCCTACCTAGGCTTATTTGGGAAACTAAATTTCCTTAGCTTAAACCGCATAAAAGAGCTAAGCTGGTCGATTCTCATCATGCTCTACGCATCCGATACAGTGCTGATATAACAAGGGCTAACACGTTAGACTGAGTTCATTTCTTGATATGCTGGCCTTCGGATGGGTGGCCCCCCCCCCCCCAACTACATTTTCACCGTATGCTTATATTGCGGACACAAAAATATCTCGGAACGTAATAAAGAAAAGTTTTAGCGATGGCAAGAAGTTCAAGAAGAATGTGCTCAAGAGGAATCTAGAGACCTTTGTAATAGCTCCTTTTAGAAGTCCAGCTGGCACCTGAGGAGGTGGGGCTCATAAAATTCAGCCGCTAAACAAGACTCGAAGTATTTCAAGATCTTGATACTCAGGCTATACTTACGTGAGTACAAGTCAAACCATTTTTTATATAATTCAATGGAGCTCGGAAATCAGAACTCTTGAGCAAATGCACACTAAACTGCGCACCTCCACGGATGTTCGTACCATCCTATGCATTTGCAGTCTACCACGCTACATTTCGCTCCTTCAGGCGTATCCTCGACGTGCACCTGACGGTTGGCAGCGCCGGACGACATCGAGCTGCGTGCCTGTAACGAGAGCGATCAATCAGCATAATCTGAACTTCAGGAACAAAGTAATTGGATTGGAAAAATAAGTATGACAGAAGAAGAGGTCCTGCAAAAGAGTCGAAGCTTAGGAGTTGATTGAAGAAGCCAAGACCTTATATAGTGCCTTGAGATTCACGAACGTTGTTTGGGCTCAACAGATCGCAAAAGTCTAGCTTAAGCAACTATGAATGATACCCTAATCAGCGAAGACGTCATTCTCAATGTGCGTGTAGCGTTTATTTGTCAACAGCATCAGAACTTCACCAACTTCTCGCAAGTGCGTCAACACCCCTCCCCCTCCTTCCCTATCGGCTTCACATCCTTACTCAGGCTTCAGAAATCATCTCAAACCTTACGTATGAGTGGCGAAGAACAAAGTGAGCTTACTATCTGCAAAGCAATCCTTTTTTAGAACTACGAGCACCAGACTTTCGTAGAGGATAGAACAATGGATCGAGTATTCGCTTATAAATCGACTTGCGAGGGTCATAGTGAAGGTGGCTCGAAGCCTACGTCAAATCGCGCCGTACCTCATACCCCCATTCATGTCACGATCTTTAGATGGTCTGCTTCGCAGTTTTTGCAGAAGTTCAATCCATCAGCTAGGAATTTCGGAGTGATGAAGTCAATTCACTGAGCATTCCTTTGGTAAAAGCGCTACATAGCTACATGCATCAACACCAAATCACTGTAATTTTGCCTTACATTATTAAATTAGACGATTTCTAACTAAGAAATATTGAAAACATGGATATTGTTAGATTTTTCAGCTAGTAGTTTGTTTTTTGTGGGTTAATTTCACAGGACTAGAAGTGGACAAGTTTGCAGCTTAGGCATAATTCTCCACCAATCAAAGCCGAGACATCGCAGCTAAGTTGTTCGGTTAAATTTTCGAAATGAGCCAGAACAACTGTTCGTAAGGCGTCAAACCTTCAACTTAGTCAAGCTTATAAACAAAACTATTGATGGACTCTCCACAAAATATTTTGAAGAGGAAAGTTATTGGTTGACTCGGTTCTCATTTCCACAGCAGAGCAGTGTCAGTCCAAGTGCTCGATCACAGAAGAACGAAAGGCTTGGCTAGCGGCCTGCTCTATTTCAACGGCTACTTCAATCCAGGAATCATAGAAAAGAAAAAGCAGAATATACCAGCTTGGCGTTAGTGAATCAATGCGTACGCGGTAACTAATCAAAGTTGGAAGGATGGAATGATCGCCCATTGCAAAAAGTGCGTTCTCCAACAAAATGACCGTAGTCACGCAACAGCTATGCCTCCTTCCAAGATGCTATTATTTTGGCCTACACGATGTTACAAATAAATACATGCCTGGTTGTAGGAAGGCAGTGGGCATGCACATACCACCCCAGTGAAACGATTATGCCAGCAGTTCAGAACATAAGAAGAGTTCGTGAAGCTTTTGCGAGGGAATGGTCAACGCTAACCTACTTCTCAAATATTTTTTGATACAGGCATTCAAACAGAGGAAGGCCGATGAATTGATCACTGTTAGTCAAAGTATCACGGACAGTAAAGGCTTCGAATTTAGCCCCCGTTGAAAATGCCCTGCTCGGCGAAGCCCATCGACGTAGGTTTCTAAGACAGAAAAGAATTTTTGAACGGATTCGTTCTGAAAGGCGAGAGTTTCTGAAAGTTTTCTGCAAGAAAAGGAAGAGTTTCAGGAGATTAACCTAAGACAATGCTCATCTGACATAGGGCAACAGTTGCATATTATCTGCAGAAGAAAATATATGTAATCTATCACTCGAACATTTAGCCTATGTTTTGCTGTGGGCACAGCTTTATTCGAGTGGCTTAACTGTCTGTGTTAATGATTGATATTGAAATTGGTGATGGATACGCAAGAGGGAACCAGGCGTCATCCTCTATGGATTCCTGCATAGTCCTCAAACACCTACTCATTAATTCCATGGTATATCAAGCGTTAACTACTTAGGCCCAAGTGAGCAAATTTTATAGAAGGATTTCCCTCTAATAAGAACATCCTCACCCATCTCCGATTCTCAATAATCCTCGTGGAATTACGAATTTTCGAGTATACCTCAGGTGGAATTTGGGAAAACTATCATTGAGTCACCACTATCATTCAAGAAGTCTGAAGAGATCTAAGCTATACAGCAGAGAGGATCGAAGTAGTGCTGTAAATAGAATAGTGTGTTCTGCGTCAATCAGCCCCGTTCAGGGCTGCGCCCTCGCATACGACTTACTTTCGAATTCCTACTAAACTCTTTAAAACCTAGTTGCATTTCTTCAATGTCGCTACTGAACCCCACTTACTTTTGGACTACCAGAATCAACCTGCGGCGAGAGTGTGGTTCTACTAATGGTGTCTAAGTATGACCAAGTATCAAATCCCGAGCCTTTATCCACCAAGGCAAAGCAAGCGATGCAGCTCCTCTTACCACCAGTACCCAAATTGCTTGAAAAAAAAAAATAAAACTGCGCTCATGGGTTAACACTTAACTGGCCTAACACCTCCTGCTCTCCAGTCATTGTATAAACCATACACACAAAAGCCATTTTTCTCAAGATGAATGTCGAACAAGAGAGTGCTCTCAAAAAGGTTTCATTCGATGCTGTGAACTTCTTCTGGACTTGCTCTATTCCACCGTCAGGATGAGCTTGATAAAAGACCAGCGTGAGCTTTGAAAATGGGTCAGTGAAAGGTACTGATCAATTTCGCGTGAAACATACTCTGCTACTGTACATACAACTTTTCGCTAAGGTTCCGGCCAATAAAATTTCACTAAAATATTGTAGAAATCTGAAAAGAGGTTGTATGGACAGCAACTTCGAGCGCGGATCAACGATGCTGTGCACTTTTGTGAGAAAGCATCCTGATTGGGCAAACATAGTTATGGGAGCCAGCCGGAATAAGAAGCACAAGAAAAAATGGTTGAGTGGCGGTTTCAGCAACCATTTCTAGCTACATGAACAACTTTTTATATACGAAATTACATTTGTTAGCTCTGAAACAGCTCGATGAAACCCCGTCAATTCATAAGTCTGACTATTGAACAACAGCTTGAATTTCGGAAACACTACAGTAAGGAAATGAAGAGCTGGATCAGGAAGGGCAAACTTATTCAAATGTGGTGCGTTTTTGGAATTGTCTTTCATTTATAGATACGCCCAATTTTACGATAGTACCCAATATGGTGACCTTCTCAGGCCACGGATTGAGGGTGGATTTGCAAATCGGGGAAGCAGAAGCTTCCATGGCGAGCGGCTTAGGTCTGTGTGAGCAACGGGCAATTTTAAATAGGGTAAATCCACAAAGGTGCTAGGGAGGAACCGAGGTAAAGGAAAAGTGCGAAACGGAAGTGGAATTACAGGTGTCAGCATAACATACTAGCCTGGCCACGAGAGGGCAAGTCATTGATACTCGAGCTTTTCCCAGGACTGAATTCTATGACTAAAGCGGCCCCCGTCGTGTTGTGTTCCTTGTCGGTAAAAGTTATTTCCGAAGAGTTAGGAATATTGCACATACGACAGAAAATACTCCATAATCATCTGACTGAAAACAGAAAAAACCACAATGCTTTCCTGTCACTTCGAACTGATAATTTGATACCAAGGATCAATGGGATGAGTCGGAAAACGGCACGGTGACGGATGTTCGAACACGGTGATGTGTCATACAAGATGGTCACCGAATATCGTTATTATTTATCAACATCGTATGATTCATATGCAAATCGCTTCATGAAAAAGAGGACACGAAAATTGTCTCATCATCGAGGAGAGAAGGCCTAAAGTCAGGGACTGAGCGGATGCTGACTAGTGCGCAAATTAAATATGAAAATTCAAGCTGGCGTATTCAAACCAACTAACGCACATTTCGTTAGCCCACTACTTGGCAGATGCTCGAAATAGGCAGTCAGACAGAAAATTTTCAGTTTTTTCTCTTTTTCAGGAAAAGTACTTTCAGTTAGAGGTGGAAAGAAAATTTTTTCGTGATGCACGGAGGAACTTGCCACTTCGATTGGTTATTTTAGGAAGGGAGCAGTAACGAAAACCAGCTGAGATTACGGCAATGAAGTCTTTATCACAGGTCACTCTTTAGCCCACTTCATGCTAGTGATTTTAACGCAGTCAAGATAGTTGCAGTACATCTCCGCTTCTCCGCTCAACGGTTTCTACGATGACATCAGGCAGTTGTCAAGTCTTAGATTATGAAGTTAAAAAGGGCCATGGCGACAAATCGATGAGACTATAAACGTGAATTGGGATCACTACCTTCCGTACTAGATGCTTTATGAATACCAACGCCTAAAGCCCAAAAGAAGTCTACGAAGCCTGCCAGAGCAGGGATTCTGGAGATGAAGTGGCAGTTTTGGGGCATCATCACGAATATTAATGCCCGAAGCTTTTTAGAGAATGCTTCATGAAGCAAAAATATGAGGTCGTATGCGAAGCAAATTCGGATTCATCTCAACTCCCCTCTCTAACTATGCACATTCAGCATCGCTCCATCTACCACGATAGTTCCATTACGAAAGTATGTGAGTTCATACACCAAACTACCACAGTGATGATCTTCCAATTACGGCAGTCAGCTTTACTGACCCATGGAGGAGTTCTCGGTCCTTCCGATCTTACTGTTGGACACTACACGAACAGTTCTGAAAGTGCTCAAGCCATATGGATCGTTGCCATCAACGACACTGTTTGAATATCAGGGTTGCTGGCTGCTCTTACAACACTTGAAAGGATTTAAATTTCGACAGCTACAAATATCATATAAAATATATAAATTTTTTAGATCTATTAATCAAATACATTCTGATTGATAGATCTAAAAAATCCGAATGAGAAACAAATTGATGTTCTAAATCAAAGAGGATGCGAAGCCATAGATGCACAATCTGACAGATGATAGAGCCGAACGTCAACATTATCTTTGCGATTAGATCAGGATTATAGACTACAGTAGACCAGCAGCCAGCAGGTAGAGCAGCAGAAGACAGACTTATGGTTCTGCCTTTTCAAGCGAACTCGTTAGTTCCATTTGTTTCCAGGCAACAAAAAACTTCCCTTCCTTTCGAGAAATAGCTGACTGGTAAAAGGCCTCAAAGGGAGCAACGTTGAAAATTGAAAGTACTACATATGTCGCAGTCAGAAACCAATTGTTCTGGGGGCTCAGATCTCAGTTGCCTCTGCGACATTTGAACGACTTTCGAATTTACGACGCATTTCATGAGAATTGAACATTCCCATCTCTATGTGATGCACTACAAGTTCCATGGAAACCAGGGCAGCCTCGGAACACTAGGATCACTGGTGGAAACGTCGTGTCCGCCAGCTACTAACTTGAGCTGAAAGAAAGACAAGGTTCCAAGAATTGCAGTAGCGATAGAGGGAAGCCGGGCATTCTTCCTATCCATCGTAAACAATTCAATCAAAAACGTCATCATTAAATGAGCTCATGAATAGAAATAAAAAGGAAACACGATGCTCAAATTGTCATCGCGTACATAGAGAACAAGGGTAAACAAATAGGGTGGCGTACAGCTTCTAGGAGAACTTTCGGAAAATTGGTCGTAGTAAATTGTTAGACGTAGGGCATTCGGAAGCCTAGGAGCTAAAACATAACTGAAACATCAGAAGTTTACTGAGCTACCATTGAGTTTGTGATGAAGCGATCGGCGCGGCAGAATCTGCTGGTGAGGCGCATCAAACCTTCTCAAAAACTGGAAAAGCACGGAGGCTCCATAAGACAATTTATTTTCTTTTGGGGCTCGTACTTGTTTCTATATCGCTATTCCAAGTTTTTGTAAGCAAGAAGGAAAGGAAGCTGCCTGAGTTGTAGGGAGGTTCGAACGGGTAGGCATATGTATAAATGCTTTTATCGACTGCCTAGCCACTGCTGCACTTTTGATCCATTGAACTTTGTTAAAATAATGTTTTCAGAAAACGAAGTGAGTGCCCATTTCAGCATCTCTGCCTCAGCTGGAATCAAGATTCGACAAACTGTATGCCTAGCTACTTTTTTCTCAAAAGAAGAAAAAGTGTAGTGAAAAAGTGCTCTTCCAGCCTGTGTTATGAAAAATAATTGCGAGTTGGTCGAAATCTCATCACATCGCTCCATAAACAGGCATCCTTTCTATTGGGAGAGGCCGGGATAACTTCGTTGGTACTATTCGAGAAATTCGAAAATACTGTTTGGTTAGAAGACGCATCTTGTTACTGTACATAGGGAGTTTCGAACTTTGTACGAGGTCGAAAGTTTTCCTCACAATTCAGCTCCTTATAATAGTTTCCACAAGTGAAAGTTTGCAAACAGCATACGATAAAGCTCTCAGCTATGATTTACGAGGAATCCAGAGCAACAACACAAAGAACCAACATCCCGACTCTCAATCTAAGATAACGGTGGCGTTTGCGTGGGTGTTCAGCGTGCTCGAGGATTTGCCGATGTAAGCCAATGTACGAGCCAAGGAGTATTCAGATGTGTGGCATTCCCCCTGCGCTGATAAGTGGAATACCATTTTCGCTATCACCCTTTCTCTTCTTTTTTGTTACAGGATTCAACCACAAGTGATGCCGCCAATTCATGAATTATTCAACCGAACAGTTCGCTCACCAGAGAATACATCGAATAGGAAATTGTGAATGCTAGTTTCTCTCGTGGAAACGCGAGACTGAATGAATAGATGAATGAACAGCAGCAAAAAATAATACCCATTAACAAAGCGTACGCCAATCGGAAAGGAGTTGTTTATGACGAATGAACAATAAATTGGCGGATAGCGGAGGAAGCATTCTTAATGTAGTTAAAGAATGCTGGTAGCATACTGAATGCAGCTAAAGGCGTCAAGGTTGCGCTGTGAAACCATATTTTATCAAAACTGCAAAAAAATTCAAAGAAAGATTAATTCAGCTGCTTGTCACACACATGGAATATATATATTCGTTGAAAAAATTTTAAAACAGCATTCGTAATGACGAATGGGAAACTCGGATCCACGGAACCCTGAGAATATTAACCCCTTGACGACAATGCGCAATTCGACGTAGTGTGCCCATGGGAGTGCTCTCATTTCGCGCACGATTCAAGCCCACCGGTGGGTGCCATTCTCCCAGGTGAAAGTTTTTTCACTGGCCTAGTGAATTTAGCAACATTCCCGTATAATGGAAATATCAAAGGGTTATTTTATCCATTAAATATAACTGAAAGTTGGAAATGGACTCGGGTTTGTAAGCATTGTAGGAAAGAGTTTTGGAAACGCATTAAAAATTCGTATAACATTCAAAGCCCCTGAGGATCAATTCATGCTTTGCGACTGCCATGCTGAAAAGGCGAAACCTTTGCAATTCTTGAAGACGTGCAAAACTCCCACGTATCTAAATTATCTAAACTATTATATCTAAACACAGGATCTAAAATTTTTTAGCAGTACTCCGTTGACTATATGTTTGTGATGAAGGAGTTCCTATCAAACATTCACGTGGACCATGTTGAATATAAATACCATGGAGTTTGTTAATAAATATGAAAATATTAAATAAGTTTCAAATGTGCAAATAAAGGAAAAAACATTGTGGCACCCAACACTGGGTGCCATTGTCCCATGTACCAGTAACGGTCGGACCCACCGGTGGGTGCAATTGCCGTCAAAGGCTTAATTTAGGACACTAGCATGAATGCAGAGCTTACTAACATGAACCTAAGACGCTTACGGAATTCAGGCCGGTCGTTTGATGAAATGGTTATTTGTGGCGAATGGGACGGTTCAGAGCCTGAATGCGCACGACGTTTGGGATTTCACCTATTACTAAAATGGGCGAGGACAAAAATAATGACGTGTGCATTTGCCGCGGTGGCGATAAAATATTGCTAAAGTTTCGTATGAATGTATAATGCGTAAGCACTTGGGAAAAATAATCGTTGAGAGGGCTTTTGACGTGCATAGAGTATCCAATTAAGGGAAAAAATATCACAGCATTGAGACAATTTCTGTTTGAAGTATACAAATGAGACTCAAAAATGGAAAAAACCTGGAAGCAATGTGATCGAGAAGTGGGCAAGAAATGGTTGTAGAAATTCTTGCATCGATTTTGCGAGATTCTTTTGGGTGCGAGGGGTTTAGAGGGCTTTGCGAAACATCGGGGCGATTGTTTTCAAGCGCCATTGGCTTCGCAGCCCGTCGATGGTGTGCCCCTTCCTAGTGATAAATGCACCTCGAATGAGAAATTAGGACCGAAAGCAGAACTACTCATGCAATGACCTTCTTTATGAAGATCACTGTGAGTATTCGTTTTTTGTAGAACACCAGTGAGAGCATGGTCCGGAGTTGTAACGGGTAACAGTTGACGTTATCACCGGGTCCAAGTTGGCTAGCCCATGACAACAAAGGGAATTCATCCCACATGCTAGCCTACCAAGAATGCCACAAAGCGACTGCGGAAGGGCGCATCCAATTTTTCCGCTACAACTCACATTATGCACATGAATGAACGCCATTCATCAACCATTTCTACGTATCTCAGCCATAACTTCCAGTCCATGTGGATATGCTGTCGTGAGGTCCTATGCACAAGCATCTCTTTAGCAACAGGGTGCTACAAAAGCAAGGCTGCTTATTGTAATCCATAGAGGACCGCATAGGGTACCAAATTCTCGACGCTTTCGCCCTTAAAGGAAAATCAGCTGCGCATCAACTCCCTCTGTCGACGAGCAACCTCAGCGACCCCTACGTGTTGTTCGATTGCTCATCGGCACGAGCCAGTCATATTTAGAACTAGTAACGAGGACAGACAATGTGAGAGCGGAGCTCTCAATGGAAGAGGAGTTTTGGAAGATTAATTTTCCTTCGAAAGTTCTCTTAAATTAAATTTCAGAGAGATGAAAAATGCCGTAGCTACGACATCGCTCCCACAGAGTCCATTGGGACAAATAGTTGCAGTTGAACAGTTCTCCAAAACACCGACATGAGTTGATTAAATTTATCGTTAAGGCTATGAAAATCATTAAGAGCTTGTGCGATTCAACATTGAGACTGCATGCGCGCACAATTCTAAGACTAATGGGGAGCAATTATTTTTTAGTTTGAAGTATAGTGTTTCCAAAAGCAGTATACTTTGAGCTGATTGATCTAAAACTACTTCACCTTGCGAAATGAGGTGGTGTTGGTCTAATAAACCATACACGATGTTCACAAAACAGCCACCAGACAGATGTAGTTTCTAGTGGGATATTGACAAGACTAGATCAGAAAAGGTAGGGTCCAAAGAGGCTAATTTTTACATCGTCAACTGAGCCTGTTCAGCTAGTCCCGGTCATATCAATGACTAAATTATATACTTGTTCGTTTGGAAGCTACTCAGTTCTCAATCCACAGATTCCTTCATAGCATTTTCCCATGCTAGTCCTCGAATTTCATGAGGTGGCTTTTGGCAGTATGGAAAGAACCCTTTCTGCAAGAGCTAGATTTCGAGTAATAGCCTCAAACTCCGGAGGATTATTCCGTCCTAGCTGGGGAAGATAGCCGTGTGGTCTAGACACGATCTCGAACTGTACGCGACATACACTGGTGAACTAAGTGCATAACTCCATCTCCTGACTAAATTACGTGGATGCAATGCGTTCCGTTGGATTCTCCATCAAATGCTAAGCAATGATAAAGAGATCACCTCTGGACGAGAACTTTGCTCTCTTTCTGTTGATGCGTTACGTTCTTCTCAGGCCGAGCCCAAGGCCGGGACTGTAGCGTGCGGTTCATTTGATCGCTGCATGGCATAAAACGGTAATGGGTAGGAGCCCGGCTTGGTGCTAGACAAAGAACAAGATCTATTGACAAAAAGTACTGACACGATTCTAGGTAGCTGTCGCGACCTGAAGGTTGATTTCCCATGTGTGCATCTGTCGATCTGCCCCTGCGAAGACCACATGGATGCTCGCCGCCGTCCTAGCCTTGCAAGAAATGAGCGGGTGGCAGTAGATGGAACAAAACAACATGTCCACCACATGTAATCTTCGATTTCTTGGCGTGAGCAATGGCGTCATCTTGGTTCGTTGACGGAGCTCGGATCCCCGGATTCCCTTCTGCACTTCCGTGTATCGGGAAACTTCCAGCAGCGTCCATTCCACAGCGCGTTGGACGAAGCCACTGTATGCTCATTCTTCTTCCGTGGAGTCCGAGCCTCCGACCCTTATCTCAAAGCAGAAAATAATGCAGTTTCGAACAAGAGCACTCGGCGCTTGCAGCCTCTTGTCTTCTTCACTATCTCCTCGATGTCCTAAATGACCTCCATCTTTTTTCCTCAGCTCTAAAGGTGAGTCGTTAATCATGTTAGCTTGTCGACCTAGATAGACCTAGCTAGAGCAATCAGAGCAGGCGGTTGGACCGTGTATAAAAAACGAAGAAGACGCGAAAACGCAATTCCGGCGGAAATACATGTTGCCTTGCGACGAGTACTGCATATGGATAATGTACTTGACGGATGACGCGGAGCTTTCCTCCTTCTTGCGTTAAAGGTGTCCCGTCGCCTTCATCCTCCCAAGGTGGACTTCAGTTCTCTCAATTTCTACAACCCACCATCAGTGTCCCAATCGCGTCGCCAAATTTGGACGCCCAAGGCCCCTATTAGTAATATTCACGCGCGCCCCGCCCGTTAAGGGTGGAGTAAAGTCGTGCCACCACTCATCAGCATTCCAATCCTACCGCCTGTACCCCTACCAGATTTAACGCCCCAGGATCAATTTCGTAACAATTTACGCCCAGCCTCTTGTGAGCGGAGTCTAGTCCTACCACCTACCACCATCAGTGTTCTCACAATGTCGCCCGTACTCCTGCAAAATTTGAACTATCTACGTCTACGGGGATAGAGATTATGAATTTCTACTTAGAAACTTATTTCGCGCAAACCCCGCCTTTTGTAGGAGGAGTCCAGTCTCGCTACCCATCGCAAGTGTTCCCATCTCGTCGCCCGTACTCCTACCGTTTTTGAACGCTTCAGGTCCAGCGGGAAGGAAGCAACACAGAATACACAAACACATACACACACACAAGCAGACACACTTAGCGGGCTAAATATGAAGCATAGAACTCGTTTAATCGTTTTCCCTCTTGTTGAGAGGTAAATTTTATGTCGACAGCGAAAGACGAGTTTTCTGATAACAGAAACAAAATGAGGTACCTACTCTTCAAGCGAGGAGGCCGAGATTCATAGCAACTTTTTAAAAAAACGAAGTGAGGTCTTAAATTGTATATGGATGTAAGACGTTCCTAAAAAATAATAATTACGAAGTACCGCCCCTAGTTTCTTTCGCTCCTTCCCAACGATCAATCAGCGAGCGAACCCAGAAAAGGCCTATTCCGTCTTCGATTAGCGCCCACTGCTCAACAGCATCTACCAGCCCGAAGCTCCGGCCGATGCCAGCTATGCGCCCTCGCCCGGAGCCGTCCTTCGTTGTTATTGCTACATGATTTGCTCGACATTGCTGAACTAATTTGAGCGCAGAACATATTCTCTGAAAAAGTAGTATGGAACTTGCACTCTTTGAAGGCTAAATGGATTTTTGATGAAGGGAGCCATTAGCACTGGTGGTAGTTTTCGACAAGGCTTATTTAGTGCTTTGACAGCGTAAAGGGAAAATAATCAACATTGACACTCCATGGAGTAATTTTTTTAATCTTTATCATTTTGTACAAATATTGTTGCCGAGTAGGGGAGAAGTGCATAACCTTATTCATTGATGAAGAATACCGTAAAATGGAGAGCCGACACCCTTTCCAGCGAGACAAAGTCAATCCATTGCATTGAGGAAGTTTGGGTTATATCAGTATGTGACGCAAATTAATTGAGTCGCTAATTGGGAGAAGGGAAGTCGATTTCTGCAGGTTTATCGCTTGAATACGAACAGTATTGGGCTTATGTCAAGGAAAGAGAATGTGAAGAAAGCTGTCAAGCCCTCTTCATCATTTCCAGGCCCTTTACGTTGCTCTAGTCCCTCAGTTCCAACCTTGACGATGGCATTCAGAAGACGCTTAGAGGCGGAAGAAATTTGGAGAAAAAATACAAAAAGAGTCACACTCAAGAGAGAACAAACAGAACAATAAAAACAAGCAGTGAGAATAGGTAAGGTCACCGACAAGCACTATCAAAAGTAATGGACGCGATATTCATTGATGAAAAAGAAAAGCTCCAGATTTCACAGACTTGCATTACCATGCAGGTAAACGATAGCAGCAATTCTAAGCGGGTTAATTTCATAAGCAAATCATCACCGCCCTAGCTGTCTCTTCAGGATCTGGATGCAAAGATTAGCACTTCATATCTGAGGACAGGTCAAACATAAAGGTTCAGACAAACTTCTCGAGATATCCAAGCGCACTTCACCACGATAGCCTCCTTTCTCCTTAGACGTTATCATCATTTGCGAGTCTCGTAAGCCTACTGCGCTTCGCATCCAGCCTACCCGCTGTCGCTAAGGGGTTTCGAGCAAGAGTTAATGCGCTTAGGTACTGACTTGGGAAAAATCGCTCATATGTGTCGAAGGGCTTCTAGACGACCGTACTTCTCACAAAAAAGTTCCTCTTGCCTAGCCAATTAAACGTACGATGTCAACTTTTAATGGGACAATGTATGGAAGCTCAGCGGACTAAAGTGTGACAAGTTGTCTATTAACGGAGAGAAGTCCGTTATTTTCATTTCGAAAAGTCTATCCATAACATATCAGTCATCAAAAGAATCGCCTATAGAACCTATATGTATGTACGATTCCTCGTTTCTAAAGTAGTCTCTTGAAGTTTGTCACCAATCTAAACCTTCAGATGGAGTTCTCAACAGCCCCCTCTGACAAGGGTCAACCCTTTTCTGGGTGGGCACCACATTTTTTTTAAACCACTGCTTCACGGGAAATGTGCCGTTCACGATTTCCAAAACATTCTGTACTACGATATATGTAGCATTACAGGCTTAGATCAAATTGGTCTTCAACAAGCTGTCTAATAAGGAAAAATTGAAGTGAGTTCTCAGAACAACGGGGTCCACAGTAGGGTTATACTGGTAACTGGAATGGTGATGGGATGCCTTTCCATGAAACTACCTCAGGAATTTGTGACAACTTCCATACAAACTGCAACGATATCGGAAGGAGTACTCAGTCCTAAAAACTCCAATGGGGAGTCGAAATAAGAAGGCTGTCGTTTTAAAGCAACCAGAAATTAGGGAGAAGAAAAAAATGACGTAGTTCGAAAGAGCCAATACAATGTATTGAGAAACGTTTCTTACAGAGTTGTGGGGTAAAAATGTGGGACTTTAGCGAATAGGTAGAGAGCCGGTTCGAAGAGTTTCAGCTAGAAGCAGTCTTTCTAAAAGAGGACTAACGGTATACATTGCTGACTGCGATTTTTTAATGAGACAAAGAACGCTGGACTTTGATCGAAGTGAAAAGTGGAAAGTGGAAAGAATTCGATACTTCTGACACCTAATGAACGCCTACTGCGGACCATTACAACGCATGGAGCACACTTGCACCATTCCACGACGCATGCGAATTACTAGTCAGCCGACGGCAGCTCTTTCAGCCAGCGCTGCCGATCTATGCCACAAATAAACAAAAGCTGCTCCGACTCGCGACTTTTTTATCCCACAAATCTTACTCAACAACCACTGAGACGTTGAAAAAACAATAGGATGGACCTTGCGTTTTTACGCTCGGATGAGGAATCAATCATAAATCGTGGCTTGTTGATCTGAAGCCAAAGTGTTCGACAAAGGAGATTTGAGCGGATAAGTAGAATCGAGTATGCTATACTAAAGGCTCAGTTCATACAAAAACCTCTACCTACTGATTGATTTGGTTCCTATATTCTTAGCCACAGTTGGAAGGAATCTAGAACATTTCTTTTGGGACTTATCTTTGAACTCAACTTCAAGGATGGGAGGCGATTGCGTGTCGTACACAAGGCTTGACGGCAACTCCCCGTGGACTTTTAGCCGGTGAAAATTGCAAATAAACTCAACGATTACTACAAATGACATCATCGTTTCAACGAGCACTCAGCTGCAAAAAGGAAGTTGACATAGCTCAGTACATCCAGCTCTACTTAAATATTTTACCAAGATGAAGTGCTTTGATCTGCTCAGACGTCGTTTCTTCGTTTTTAGACTCACACGATTATCTGCTTTTACCACCTCAATTTCTTCGGAGATGGCAGTGCAAAATAAAAAAGGAAAAAAAGCAAACTGCCGATTGAAAACACTCGTTCATCAATATTCAGTGAGTTGCCATTGCGCGTTTGCTGCTATAGACAACCATATATTGTCGAAAATGTCGCTTCCGAGAGACAATTCGAGTAAACAAAAATTCGGTCTGCAAAATGGACAACGTAATTGCCGAAAGGGATTTTCTTGAAAGCTACGAAGAAACTCGAATGGTCGCCGATTTGCTCTGAAGTAAACTTCAATGGAAATGGTATACTGCTGTTTTGGTAGGGAATCCACCCGGCTCATTTCATTATGCATGTACAATGTAATGCTGCCTCATATCAAACAAATAGGTTCCCCTCCTTGGTGATCCCGCCTTTGGATGCCCCAACGCGTTTCCGTCCATTCGAAGCGTAGCATTTCAGAATTTCAATCTTATTCATCTCATCCAGGTATCTGAAGCCAGAGCTTTCAACTCCTCTCTGAACTCTTCCGACTGGTTTCAACTAACTAATTCCGAAATTACCACCAAAAGAAAAATGATAAAATCTTTCGCATCACTCGGTCCGCTGAGCCGCGAATCCTAAGTAAGACAAACAAGCAAAAAAAGATTCTGACAGCCCGTTTCAAATTAATGGTCACCTCTAATCCGTCTGCGAGGAAGTGCTATTCCAAGTATTACATGGGGTATAACGAATATACATGGAAGCATTGTTTCGATGTTTTGTTCCTGAGAACGATCCCTAAAGAACTTCGCTCATGCTTGCTCTTGCCAGACAGGACCGTAGGGCTTGCCAGATAGAACCGCAAACCAAGCGTGGACAAAGTTACACTTCAAGAGGCTCTTTTAGATACCTTTTTCAGTGGCCTAACACGCGCTCCTTGAAGCTTGAACGTAGATTTCTGAACAACAGTGTCTGCCATTGACATGTCAGTAAAATGCTCCTTAGAATGCAGTGGTAGGAACTCAATGTCAGGATTTTAAATCTACAACTAGGGAGACTACTTCTATAAATACTCCCTCAGCTCACTTAGACAACCAGCGGGAAGTGAAGCCGCTTCCATACACAAGGTCCAATCTAACTCAAGAAAATCAAAACCCACATTCTATGATCAGTCACCATGACCAACGAATTTGGTTTGCTGGCAGTCACAGGTCATTATGCACACCAGGAACTATTATATTAAAGTACCACTTAGGATTCTGATTACTAATTTGAGTTAGCGCTTTGATTCGGCCATCATTTGCGATCACCTATCTATCACCTGTCACCGCACTTATTTAAAGTTTTCTGAGGTGGAGAGGGAAACCCAAATCACTTAAAACAGATATGCGTGAAAAACTGAATATTGATGGAACAATCCAAGAAATGAGAGGAGCAAATATATTTTTAACAAAATGCGAACCTCATATGCTGTCTCTCTACAACCGCAAATAAAACATAAATCGATTCGAGACACAAAAATTACACGTTTTCTCTACCCATTTTTCGGATTGTTTCATCGATGTTGAGATTTCTCGCGTGCCTGTGTTCCAAGGCTATTTCATTTTGCGTGTGGGTACGTGTGTTTCGGTGTTGAAAATGAAAGAGCGTTACAAAAATGAAGTGGAGAAATTTTAAATAAGTGCGGTGATAGGTATTAGATATTAGATAGGTATTAGACAAGTGATCGCAAGTGATAGTCGAACAAAGCGCTGACTTGAATTATTAAAAAAACAGTTTAGGAGCTTTTATTTGGATGAAAGCACGTATTGCAAAAGCGAAAGCGACAACGGGGAGAAAACTATTACGGCTCTCCTGAAGAGGAGATCATTGCCACTACGCCACGGTGACCATTGTGGCCTTTGCAGGCAACTGCGCTTACCAACTAGCACTATCTCACCATGCGTTAAGCATGCAAACTTTGAACGCTCACAACTTTTTTGGTAGACTCATTCTACAGTTTTAATTTCCATATTTGGTAATAATTTTCCAAGCCCTATCGATACACTTAGGTCGCTATTCAAAGTTCCATGGGAAACCCATCCCTATTCAGTATTTCCATATTGACGAAGTATAGCGCCTTCGAAAACTTTTGCCTTCGACAAGCAGTCGCTACAGGAAATTTTTTTCTCATTTGCTTCACATCTCTCTGCTACATTATCATTTCGAGGACTTTCGATCACAAAGGTTACCAAATGTAGTAAATAAGGGAATGGGAACACGATCCATTTCGGACCACTCGAGGAAGGGC
Organism: Haemonchus contortus; assembly: GCA_000469685.2. Taxonomy (NCBI): domain Eukaryota; kingdom Metazoa; phylum Nematoda; class Chromadorea; order Rhabditida; family Trichostrongylidae; genus Haemonchus; species Haemonchus contortus. The sequence continues at coordinate 1,281,406 of LS997562.1, read as the reverse complement.
GTCCCAAAACGTAACTTTCTGTTACCTGACTCCTATTCTGATTCTTAAAATATATTCGACGTTCCCTTTGACGCAACTTTGCACTGAAATACAGGAATCATATTTGCGACTGCATTAGTTTTTCCACAGTCTCTTTCGATGGAGGTTCTCCCACTTTAGAATCTATAGCCGGTTGATAGCGAAGTGATGTGCGAACTCAGATTGCGGTTAAGGGAATAGCGTGCGCGTAGGTACACTGCACATTGGCTCAATGGGAAGCTCGCATCTGAGGAAACAGAAAATGAGTGGAAGGTTAGTTTGGGTCGCTTTTAATGAATAAACCCCACGTTCCCAATGGAGAGTTTAGAGAGCTACTCGTGGGTACACAAAAATCAAAAACGTAATATAATGTGCCCTCGCTCCCCTGAACCTGAGCGAGCCACTAAGATGTTGGGTAAGACCACTTAAGATAGGCTACTAAAATTTCACGACCATAACCGGCTTCTCAAAATGAGTACTTGGATGGGAATGTGTTCATTAAGTGCATGAACGCCTGCATCGGAAGCATGTACCACAGAAGTTATGATGTAAATAAGGTATCAAGTACGACGTCATCGGACTGGATAACACGAAAAGACATTGCTCACTACACGCCCTCATTGGGACTGGAGAAGAACGGTTCTTCGCAAATTGCGACAACGTAGACGTCGGTGATGAAGGCGTTCTCGTCAACATGCACTTATTGTTAGCCATCGATTCGCACAAATGGTTGACAACCCAAATCTGACGTCTGAGATTGAGGGGATGTGGCTCGACCTGAGCTCTAACAAACTTCATTACTTACGCCATTAACCCTTTGACGACAATGCGGATTTCAACGTGACGCGCCCATGGGACCACGATCCCCTATTTTCGCGTGCGACTGGTACCCACCGGTGAGTAGCACTGTTCCAGGACAAAATTCTTTCACTGGCTTACTTAATTTAGCAGTTGGTAAGAGACAACAAAGTACGGTGGCACCCAAAATTGTGTGCCAATCTCCCATGCGGCAGTCGTAGTGGCACCCACCGCTGGGTACCATTGTCGTCCAAGGGTTAACATCAAGCTACGAATAAAGGGGCTGGAAGCGTTTTTTATGGTCATGGAAAAATCCTGCAGAAAATCCGGAATGGAATGAAAGTCAAGGGGATGGTAAAACTGTCTCATCCGATTACAGATAATCTTGCCCAATGCGTGGAGAAAAAGCTGCGAAGTTCAGAAAAAGAGGTCCCAAGAGCGTGATTGATTGGGATCACTTCGCCCCCTTCTTTTTGCGAGTTTATGGCAAGATTCCTTATCGACAACAACAATGAAGGATATAAACTGTTTGTCGAACATCTCAATAAATGATAGGGAAACATAGAGTTGAAAAGTTGCTCAAAGTCCCCTCTATGAATACCCTGAGTCAGTACTGAATCGCGTTAGCTACAAGTGATAACGACTGACGACCAAACTTGCGAAGCTATGTACATATGCAGAGAAGTAACAAAGGAATATTGAAAGAGTCAAGATCAGTTCTGGCCAAAGCCACCGAGACCAAGAAGAGCCTTCGCAAAGTCCGCCGGAGCTGCGCCGATTGAAAAGCTAGTATGACTCCCCTTCGCCGTCCTGACGGAACGGTTAATGCATCTCGAAGGGCAATGAAGGAAGTCATCTACACGAATCTTGGCCTACTTGCCCACCTACTACCTTAAGCAGGTTTTCCCTTCCGGAATTCGATATGCCTCACGTCGATGAAGAACTGCGTGGTGCTCGGTCTCGATAGGATTGAACCAGAACATCTATAGCCTTCTTCCAGTTATCGTCGAAATATTGTCTAGGCTCTTCACGCGATACCTGTCGGGATGCGAAGCGGTCACATCTCAGAAAACTAGCAAGACTGAGTTACTGTCTGAGAAGAAAGATCATAAGATATGTATTGGCAGCTATCGCCCAATCTTCCTGCTGTCTGTAACGTATGAACTTTACACTACTTTACTAATTTACTGAACTTCAGCTTTATGAACATCAGACGATACAGCTTTACTTGCCGGGTCTTTACTACTTTCACATCTCTCGAATCAGATGCGGTATTCACCACTTCAACGTTTGCACTTTTCGAGCTCCTTGCCAAGAAAAAGCTCTTGTCTTATAACTAGGTTACGTTGTGTTGTCAATTATAGCAATTGTTCCCCACGTTTGCCTTGAGCAACGTCTTCCATAAATGAACAAATAAATAAACAAACTTTACACACGAGCCATTGTTGAAATGATTTGCAGAACTGCTAGATGAAGGAAGCCATGCAAGCCATAGGATTGGCATAGGACAAGCAGGGTTTTGGAGAGGGTTCAGTACAATCGATTCCATTTCACAATGCCACAGGACCCATTAAGGATATGCGTTAGAAGCACAGTTCGCATTAGAAATGGTTTTTGAGATTTTCCCGTGGTATAATTCCAGGCACCCCCTTATACCATAAACCTTGTACTGCCTAAACTAGCAGACAAACATTCTTAACTCGAATGTCTGCGGTTGGTCGCTGGCCTTGCAGAAGCCAACTGCCAATTTAGAGTCAGACTGTTCAGTGAAGAGGCTGGGAAAAGACGTTCATCTCAAAAAAGCCATTGGCGCAGACCATCAATGGAACCCCATGGGGAATTACTGGATGCAAATGGAATCACTCAAACAAAACTCGGGGATAACTTGGATAAATGGATGACCTTCTGCACCTATCCGGCTACAGTATTAATAGTTAGAGATTATTATTATAGAATTCAAAGCGTATGAATTTGTTTGAGGAACTGGAAAATTTAGACAGACAAAAGAACTGAAGTCGCGAACGCAGAAAGTCGGGGGGAGGCGGAAGTAAATGGGCAGGCCACAAAAACGGATCTTCTTTCAATGAAAAAAAAATGCACTCACTGTGTAGGTCCCATGATATTCGGTATAATACTCAGTTTTTCTTTCAAAAACGTTGTTGCTGTAGCGACCTTGCGTTGAATGGTAATGATCATCGAAAAACAAATCAAGAGAAGAATAAATTTCTACTATGAGTTGAAATATTAAAGGTATGGGCAACAGGTGATATGAAGGTGAAGTTTTCGGACTTTTCTGCTTGACTTCGTGAAATTCCGAGCATTACTCGGAAACGTTTGGAAAAAACCCTGTACATTGCTAAAACAGGTACTCCATAAAGCAAACTTATAAGATGACAAAGCAGAATTCGAATCCTCCTGTCTAGCAAAAAAAAGCATCTTCCGAGTTTCCTGTGCAATACCTGCCATCAATTTCTGCAACGATTTTTTTTGCTGAACAGCTTACAGAAATATTGTCTTAACTACTGCACATGGGCGAAAAAAAAAACTTGAAATAAGGTGTTGAACCCACAAACCGTCATCAAAGAAAGGGAATTAGATTGAGGATTAGAATCGGTAATCAGCCTCCGAATCAACCGAATCATGCCCCCTCAATTTTAAAAAGCATGACTGAGAATCTACGATAAAGCCAATTTCCTCGAAAACCTCAACCAACCTTCATAAACCAAGAGGGATTTCTCAGACTGCTCTATTTTCTAACCAATAACCATATGGAAGTGAAATTATGAGCGTAGCACTAGATACAATAACTTTGATAACCGCAAGACAGCACAGGAAGAACTAAAGGAACAATTACCCTCTGTACCTTCAGTTGAATGTTTGGAGCAGTTTGACAGAGCCGATCCAAATAAATGTTTGCGGTGTTGGAGTATAGGAAGATTAGGATTTCTACTACCCCCTACTTTAGGAGAGACTTCCTCTCAATGATGGGCAAAAGTAACGAAAGAGAAAGGAGCGAGGCCAGGAGTTTTCTGTAGCAGAGATAGTAAGACTCTTTGCGTCTCCAAGCCGACCTCTCATCTGTTCTGACGTACCTTCTTCTGAATTTTCAGCGGCGATTTATTTTTAGGCGGATCGCTTCGCAGTGATCTGGTCCATGCTTGCGTTTGTGCATTGCTCGAATACAGAGAGCTGCTCCGCATTCTTGAAGAACACGTTGGTGGACAGCTGGTCGGGAGCAAGCCGTGTCTTGGACGAGGATAACGACCAAATGGGCCCTACAGCTCTAGTCTGTTAATATCTAGAGGCCTATTAATCGAGTTACTCGGACTTTTATTCAGAGTGGTGAGTAATAGTGTGGCCGGCGCGGAGACGACAATCGTCTGCAGTACCAAAGCGTATGTATTCTATGAGAAATGCTTGGGCATCGACCTCGGAATTCTTTTCTGGGAAAAATACACCGAAGAGACGCCAGACGGATAGAGAGGAGACGGAGATGGGTTTTATGTCCGCATCTCTTCAGCCCATTTAGCGAGCCACACTTAATTCAAAGTACTTTCCGGTCAAGAGTAAAGGCTCAACAAAGTACGCGGAAAATTTCGACCACCGCTGAGCATCTATAGCAGCATCAGTGGGCAGAAATCCGACTCCTTGGCGATTAGCCGTCGACTTAGCCTACCGAGGCCATCGGCTCGGTAACGCTTGCTCTCATGATACGTCTTCCACACGATTTATTAGTGACTTTTGCTCATAACAAGAAAGAGAAACAAAAATAGGAGAGGGAGTTCTGGGAAACAGAGCATCTATCTGAGAATTTATCAACCCAAAAAGCCCGGCGCATACCCTTCGAGAGCCTGATTTATGGGTAAACAGTCTAGTGCGACAACAAATGCAGAAAAATCTTTTTAGGTTTTCTTGGTAGAAAAGAAGGAGAAAACGAAACGATTGAGCAAGTTATTGACAAGAAATGCTCAGAGGCTTTTTTACACTGACTCCAAGTTTCACCGACCAGAGACGAGGTTGCCACATAAGTAATGTCGCCTTTTTTTTCAAACGAGAATTTTCCCTTTGAGTTTCTATGGTCACAAACCATTCTGTGCACTATCTAAAAGGTACTACCAGCACAAGATGAAATTGCATTGGATTTGAGAACAGTTACGGTACAGGTTAGACTGTGGGTTTGCGTGGCAGGGGGTTGAGTCACAGAAATTCGCCAAAAAGGAACCTGACACCTGACAAATTTTCACCTTTTTTCACCGCGAATCAATCTGTAATATGTCCTTCACTTAGCTCTTGACTCGACCTCATCTGGACATCTCAGGATTAGATTGTTCAACGAGAGACACTGCTCCTTTTCTCAGAGTTGGTTTTCCCACCAAATTTCAAAGCCATACCCCGGTTCAAATCAGGCTTTCCGTCCGAATTTCTGCATATTTTGACACTGACAATATATGTATGTGGAAAAAAGGGTTGAAAGCTCTTTCATTGTCTACACTATGTGCATACATATGTACACATATATTTCACTAAAATACCTCACACGCTCGGTCAGGGGTTCGAATCCCGGATCGATGCCCGCCTAGGCTAACCAAGCCTTCCATCCCTGGAGTGAATTGGTACCAGACTCGTCTGGGAGGGTAAATCCACTGTCCTGTACATCGGCTGGTCCCGCAAGTCATTGTATAGGCTGCATACGCACCCATCACGCCACTACGATTCTGAATGGAAATCGAGTGCGGGTGGCATTCCTCAGACGGGATTGATTAACGCCAAAAACTTTATCCTTATCCTTATATTTCACTCAATAACAGGGTGTTGACGAGAATGAAGAAACCTACAGTGAATTTATTTTTCACTAAATACCTCACGAAACCGATCAATGACGTAACCAGCGTCTCATTCACATCATTTCTCAATGTAGTATGAGTTTTTTGATGTCTCCGCGATGGAAATCTTCCTTCTACTGCAATGGCTCAGCGAGCAACCTTCGAATGCTTACAGGAAACTAATTTCGAAAAAACAGACCCTTAAGACAACCTGAGTGAAGGAACGTATAGAAGTGGTCGTGTCTAACTGGCGAATTAGTGGTTTATATCACGCGATTGAAAAATGGATTGAGTCATACACCTATTTGGCTGATTTTTGTCGACTGACCTTCCAGATCGCAAAATTTAAATTCAACCTGGGCCATACCTATTCTCGACGCCTAATATACTAATTCGCAATGCAGCTCATATCTTCGGAAAGATTGCAAATCATAGAACTTTGCTGGAAAGGATCCAGCTTGAGTAGAAACACGGGAGAACTTATGTTAAAGCCAAGCGAAAACAAAGTCTTCTGGCGTCATCACTAATAAAATACCATGTACTAAAAAAAACCACCAGAAAAAACAGAGCTGAGGAACGTAAACGTTCAAAATCTCTCCATTTAAAAAAAAAGCCTCAAAATTTCAGTATGCAATGAAGGAACAGCAAAGGCCCTCTTGTTCATGATAACATGCAGTGCATTATAATACCAAGACGAAGTGCGCCGCACTGGCGGGGTTATAACGAGATGTGGTTGTGAATTGAAAAGAGAGGTCTTTGGAGACCACTTCGGATTGGTTTTTCTCGTGCAGGAGAGCGGCCACTAGAGATCGCCGAAGTGGGTGGACGCTGTAGAGATGGGACAATCATAGCCACTGCACTCCCCTTCCGCCGGGCGCCGTAGAACTAAGAGTGGCTTCAGCTGACGCTCCATTAGACACCGACTCCAACCAACCACGAACACCAAACCTCCAGTTGTATTAAACACAAAGGTATCCCAGGAATTCATGATGGCCTTGGGTGACCACGAACAATCGAACCGATACGGTCATGAAGATTGCCAGGAACATGACAAAATTCATTCAAAGAACTAAATTCACTTTCTCAAAGAAGGCGGCACGATCAGAGCTACTCGAAATATGGAAAGTAGGCCCAGAAAGGTTCACGCAAGGCTCCAGCTCCGTGGGGAGCGAGGCAGGAATTAAGACGATGTCCGTATGCTTTTCCTCAGTTCATGGACGTCTTGAGCCTAATGACTTACACCTATGAAGAGAAGAACTGATTAACCCGGATTAGACTATACTCTCAGATCGAGATTTTCAAAAAGTCATTTGTAAGCGCTGTGAAGCTACAATAAACTGGAACACGAGAAAAATAGCACAAGCTCGTTTGTTAGTATTATTCACTTCGATGAACAGGACCTTCACACCAGTTGTAAGCGTTGCATTCAATTTCATAGGACTTGCAGAATCCCGTACTTCTCCTGTATTCCTTCGTATATAATGCAACCGATTTTGCCGTTCCCTCCTTCTATTTCAAACATTTTTGCCATCAGCTCTGTTTTACTGTACCCCAGTTCGCGAGCCCTGTAGCCTCATTCACCTTGTAATCTAATAGGTAGTGCGTGAATTTTGTAGTGTAGGATACTCAGAGAGAGTTACTTGTATGATTTGTGTCCCAAACGGTCAGCTCCGTCCAGACGAAGCAAAAAATTAAAATTCGTTGATATTGAAGCTGACCAATAATCTGAGGAAGCTCTTACTCTGAAGGCACAGTTCACGATAATTTTGGGGTACCCTTTTTAGGTTGAAAAGCGGAATTGTAGATGTAGAGGAGTACATCGGTGCCGAAGAAAGCGAGTAGATCCACCTACTTCGAGGCTTTTTAAAAGTAGTGCAAAAGGAGATTGCACGAGATCACCGTGACGGAATGGCGTGTACCGGCTGTTTGGACGAGATTCAACTTGCTCCTATTGCGCAAAGGGATGACTACATCAAGCCGAAATTGTACGAAACTGCCTTCCACTGTCACCATCGGTTCAAGTTGTTTGCACTTCAACCATTGGTTCCCTTGTGAATGGTGCGGCCTCTACAAAGCCGCAGAACTCGTCCCCTATGGGTGTGGCATTCACACGAAACAATCTCTGGCCCCTTATTTTGCCCAATCCAGGTCGTTTTACGACCTTATAACGGCATGTATAGTATAAAAGGGAGCCCCGAATTCATACAATGGAGGAATCTCAGAAACCATTTTTATCGTGAACCGTGCCTTTAAATGGATCTTTGAATGGAGACCTAGAGATATCGATAAAGTTTGAGGATATAGAAACGAAACTACTGAATAAGTTCCCCAAAAGAGTAATGGGCTCGCAAAATTCTCCTGGAAATAGTTTCAGATGAAGTGCGCAGCTGTACCAGAGTAATCGCATGACACATCGATAGTGCTCTTTTGAGACAGACGGAAGTTGCATGTCGCCTCATGGCAGATTTGCACAGCGTGCTTTTTTCTGTGAAAGCTATTATAACCCTTTCTGATACTTATCCGAGTAAGCACGCTATTCAGAATTCCGTTTATGACTATCGCACTTGCTTAAAAGCTTCTGCATGCCGTTTGTATAATTTTTAAGATAATGAGAACGATGTGATTGCTTTATGATTTGTTAAATACGGATTAATCAGTAGTGTAACAAAAAAGGCTTCAGAGCTACCTGTCGAGATTTTATCTACTCAATGAACCATCAGTTCTAGGACAGTTTACTCACATCTGAAAGGCGTAGAGATACACCATGTATAAAAGGCGAAAATTGTGAATAATATGCTTCCTTCACACATTTTTGGTCGTTTCTTCAAATTTATTTTTCAAATGATCTATCCCATAGCGATTCCTCTATTGTGCTCAATGTTGAAAATGAAAGAGAGTCAAGTAAATTACATGCAGCGACTTTTACCTTGAGTCAGTGCGATGAGCGTTAACGATAGCCCAAATAAGGCGTTTACTTAAATAAATATTCGCGAAGCTCCAAGAAGAGAAGCACGCTGGGCAAAACCAACGATCACGGCTCGAGTCGAACCCACAACTTCCCCCTGACAATGTAGAGCACTACCGGTGAGGATGGTTGCGCACTTTAAATGAAACTATCTCTATGCGGATTTTGAGAATTCATATTTTTTTCAGGAAATCCATTTGACATTTTTGACTTCTATATCGATAGACTGCATGCTGTACCCAACTGACAACATATATCACACTCTAAGCTTCATGGGAAGTTAGACCTCCCCTCGTGGCAACCAGCAAGGAGCAAGAATTTTGCGAATGAACGAATTCTATCTGCCCCAATAATCTCCACAGCGTTGCATCGCTCTACTTGAAAGTGCACGGGCTCGAGGGGTAGGAAAAGGTCATCGGCACTCTGTTGATTGTAGATTCAGACACATCAGAGGCAAAAGAATTCAATCATGTCTCATCCACACAGCTTGTTTCTGTCCCTCTGTCAACATGTGATTCACCGCAGCACCCAACCACAATACGGCTACCTTTCGGGTAAATCTCAATGGTAGAGTTGACAGACTTTAGTTAAGTATATACCAGACCCCATAATACGGAATTACAAAGTTCATCGCGAGGTTCATGAAGTTGATTTCAGAGTTCACAAAATGGGGATATGCGGAAATAATAGCGAGACCCATGAAATAGAGTGGAAGAACAACAAAATTGGTTGCAATAAATTCAAAATGAAATGGGAGAATGGAACGAGACTGGTTGCAAGGTCCACGAAATTGACTGCAACATTCACGGATCGATGTGGAAAGCACTTATTTACCATGCGTTACACAGCTGGTTGAGCCTTAGACTTTACATGAAGGGCCATCGTGCAAACTCGACCTAACCGGGCTTGGCCAGGCATCAGAATAGCCACGGTCTGAATGATCATTCCACAGAATTCACCATCGTTTAAATTCCTTATGACAATGAATCAGGTCAATGGTTTCTTAGTGCACGACTCTCGCGAAGGTTATCTTCAGTGAGCCTCACCAAGCCTTACGCCCACTTGATTTCTGCCGCTTTTTTTGATAGCTGCCTCCTGTCACATGTCTGAATCGCAGTAGAAAGATGCTGCAATCTGGGCAGTACATACTTGAATGAGCACTTACGCTTCCCTGGCGACGTGCTTTCCCACTACCCTACGAACGCTTCACCAGCCCATGTATCAGCCCTCTGTCCGTCAACTTTCAACTTCAGATAGCACGCTGACGAACCAGCTGATAGCTATCAGCAACGGATCCCTTAATCTTACTCGTCATGATTCATCAATGGGACGAAAAATTTCCTGATAAGCAGCTTGGCTTACTACTGCAGTAAAAGTCTTTACAAACCGAGGTCCACTCTTGAGACCCTTTGCTCAGAAAGCAAAACTCGTTGATACCAGCCATCGGAAGAGAATGGGAAAATGAGTGAGGATTTCCGCTTCATTATAATGTTTAGATGTTCTCGGTATTAGAGCCTACCAAGACCCACTGCTCCACGTGAACACAGAAAATGGTGATCAGTGAAAACATGAACACTCCGAACCTGACACCCTCTCAGAATCGTGAAAATGCCTGAATTCGAATGGAGCCAGTGTAGGACAGAGGTTAAGATGAGCAACAGCAAAGAACGGAACAAAGTCTGTTTGTTGGTGCACCAGTACAACCTTAGCTTGAGCAACGGTTAAAGAAGCACGGGTCCTGTTTCTGTATACTACTCGTCTAGACCTTGAACGATTAAAAGGCGAGATCAGGTAAAAAGGAGGTCTATAACAATGCAAGGTCGTAAAAGCTGCCGCGCGGAAAGTGGCTAATCTGCCAAGAACCGCCAAAGCCTTCCAGAGAGGGAGGGCAGTAACAGCAGGGGGTCTAGTGTTTATCGAGCTCTAAAGGGATACACAATGCGTTCGCCCTTCATTCATAGTAACCGAGTCACTCAATTGCGCGTATGACTGCTCCCATGACTTCTAATAAGATTTTCTATTTAAATATGCTTTTGTAGCCAGCACATTTTTGTGTTTAAATATGATCACACTGCCAGATTTTCTTGCAGCTCTACAGAAAACAACATTTGAGGGTTATAAAGAATTAATGTACGTGTCAATAGGAACCAAATTCGGCTGTCACGTGAGTGGCTAGGAATGGAAGCATAGGGTACAGTTACTCTGATGCATAACAGTAAATACTATAGAGTGACTCCATAAATGGATAACAGAGACGTTATTTTGAAAGCGTCGCTGTATGAAAGGAGTATAGAGGGTATTTTGGAGCTCTTGGATCCAAAGTTTGATAAACAAAAAAAGCTATACAATGACTGACCAAAGTAGCTAGGTACATTATAATGAATGTTTTGAAACGTCTAACTGAATTGAAGTCAACAATCAATGCAGCTGCCCGAATAACCCCAGAAAAAAGAATACTCGCTATACATAGAACCAGGTTCCTGGAAGTTCGAAGAGGCCTAGTCTGATGTCCAATCAGCTCACGGAAGCAAACAATTTTGTTGGTTTGAAAAAAGACGCTTGACATCTTGGTAAGAAGTTTTTTCAAACAAAAATCACTACTATGTACTCCTTGGTTCTTTTCCTCAAAACTCCCACTGCCCGAATGACTTCTCAATGGAAGTGCTTCAGTAGTGCCATTTCGAAGAACCTTGAAAACCTCCGCTTTTCGCAACAAAATAATTATGAGATGTAACTAGTTAATCTGCCTATTAGAAAGCCTCTCCAATGGCTCCAGCTGCACATATGTGTGGGTCATCTGAAAGACCTATTCCTTCGAAAATATGCAGAGATGAAACACTCACGATCAACGGCGGTGTACGCAATTTTGCAGAGACGACAGTTGAGGCGTCGAAGATTCGCGGAATGCTCGGTTGCTGTCGCTTGTCCAGTCGGCAGTACTCCACCAACGCTCCTTCTTGCGGTGCTTCATTCTCGTTCCCGTACGAAGAATACTGAAAGTTGAAATCACAGATAAATGTAATGTAATCCTTGGTAAAAAAAAACCTACCTTAGTCACCTTTCAGAGCTGAGTACTCCTTCAAAATACCCACTAATTAAATTATTAGGCCGAAATTCCATTAAATAACTGCGTGCTTGTTTCTCTTGCTCAGTTTAACCCGCTTATCGTATTCTACAAAGCTTCAGTACTATTTCTGTTGTTTTTGTCTTCGTAATTCGTAGTCGGTAACGCGGGTTTTATTGCAACATTGAGAAGACACCGTCAACGAAACGTCAACAAGACTTTGATCACAATCCAAAAAGTTGCGGCAAAAAACGACTACCACTGTGCCGTCTACCCATGCAATTGTGACCCGAACTTGGGAGTTCAAAATTCCCAGTTTCGCAAAGAGGTTCGCCTACATTTCGACGAGGTGGCTCAGGAATCGTGGAGGTCGACAAAAACCTTGATGCGCTAATCCGCATATTGTCATCAAGCGTAAGAGTAAAGCTACAGAACTGTGACAATAACAATGTAGGGAAGTGAAGCATCTTGAGAAAAACTATCATTCGAACTGGGAAAAATTTCAGTTTATATTTTTGTGCGCAGGGTAAAAGGAGCGAAGTAGAAAATGAATTAATTGTTCACAGAGCTAACGAACTCAATTTTACTAGTTTTTTTTTACTTTGTGCGAAAAAAAAAACTCCTAGCCAGGCATAAGGGAATGTTTAAACTTCAGAGATTGATGGTCCTTTCTATGAACTCTGCGTTTTTTCCCGATCGAAAAATTGCAATCAGTATCTATGCTGTTCTGAATCGTGGTTTTTACTAGATCTTTATTTTCTGTACAATATTCATCTTTAACAGCTCCAGCTGCACACCAAAATCGTCTATTTTTGCCACGAATTAAATGGAATGAACTAGAAACTACCTCAGGATCGTCCGTAACATCTTGTATCTGGAAGTGATGGTTGCTCGACGACGACGAATATGGATTGACGGCCGCTAGCATCATACTCGCGCCAGCGCCCTATGTTTAGGATTATTTTATTTGATCTTCGATACCAATAATCAAACGAAATGGTTGTGAAAAGAGGTACAGAGAAAAGCCTTCTGCAAATGTGGGATATGCCTCCACAGGAAGGATGGAGCAGAAGGCAAATTGCGAAGTAAAACTGATTTTAATAATGGTTACCAATCTAGAAGCTGGAATATGCATCACATGGCATGGGCACCCATATGGTTATGTTACACTAAAATGTGGAATTCACAAGGCTTGAAAGAATGTTTATAGATCAGCAAAGCCACCACTAGATCGTCGTTGCAGGGACTTGCATTGAAAATCGAGTGATTTTAGTAGCGTAAGGGTGGAAAGGAGGGTCATCAATAGTTCTGAATTATCCTTACTAACAAAATACTTCCTCCCAACCCAGGAAAGCAAAACCAACTGATATCCAAGCAAGCAAGAAAATTCAATCACATCATACATCCCCTTCCTGCAAAGAACAACGACAAGGAGTGGGTTTGAATAATGCGAATTGTACCATGAACTGAAGCTCGACCGCTTCGGACCCCTTAAAAAACGGAAACTTTATTGAGAAGAGTTGGAAAATTACCAGAAAAATGGCAATAGGTAATCGAACAATATGGTGAAGGGTATTTCCGAGAATATTTCAAAGGCAAAGATCACGCTAACGATAAGGGCGAAGTGATCGACGGCCAGTGACTGGGTCATCAACCCCCTCGACCGTAACATAGTTGTGAAGAGAATGCTTAGAAACTAATTCATTCACTGGAATAGTCCCGTGCATGTCAAAAAACTAGGACCATGAAAAATCCAAATCTTCGGCTGCACCATGAATTGAAGAAGGTTCACCTGACGCAGTAAGTTGATGTGTGCGATTCGCACTTCAAACGCAATGAAGGGCTCATAAGATTTGCCAGTTGTGTTTAGAACATCGGCCTCCGACTGGACTTAAACCCATGCTTCAGAATACCCACCGGGCCTTCATCCCTTACACTACCGAATTCCCGACTGCCTTCACCTTCTTAGTGGTGTTCGAGCCATAGCTTATCAGCACCCAAGCTGTAAGCTATTTTTATTACAAGTTGTCTTGACTTAATGTTCCTGTCAACTGCTGTTAATGATGATACCACCCGTTGAGTGACAGTGGTTGTTGAAAAATGGCTTACTTTCAATATTATTATTCTCAAACGAACGTGGCCTATACCTGATGCTCGAACGAGTCCAAGGCTGATCTTCATCAAAAAAAGGTCACCAATCAGTTTGGTCTAATGACAAGGTAAAGCTAATTGAGGTGCTCCCAAGGAGATAAAATGTTGATTCAGCTATCCACCACTAGATGAACTAGACGACGCAATGGAAAAAACCGGATAAAATAGTGATTGGCAAAGGAGCAGTGCTGCATCAAGCCAGGCTGGACTGCCTTCATTTTCAATGAATTAGCGAAAGTTACTGAAGCTCGATTGGAAATTAATTTGCATCTATGTACATGTAGTCTTGATGTCACGCTGAAAAATGGAAAAGGATCAAGAGGATGATAGGAGTGGCAGAGAAAGTGAGGGTATGTAAGTACACTAAATGAATCTTCCAATTAAAACATTCTGCATATGGCTTAGAGATTCGTTTTATTTCATATTAACCTGGGTACCCTAAGATTGTCGTGAACTGTGCCTTTGAGTAGCGATCAGAACGACTCGAAAAAGAACCAAAGAATTTGAAGAACCGAAGGAAGCCGAAATCGCCAAATGGTGGACATGAAGGTCGAAGCAGGAAGCAGCGACAGGAGATTCACGGCGGTCGAACCATGTGTAAAAAAGTTAATAGGGTCAATCTCCGGGAATTTTCCGGAACCTCATTTCGTCGTCGAACGTCGTGGAAGATCTGATTCAAATCATTCAGTAAATTCTATCAAGGAAGGGTGAAAATAAAGTCGAGGGCAGAGGGACTGGGGGATAGGGGTGGGGTAAGGGGGCGCGCATAACAGTGTTGCCATAAAAAGATATTAAAACGGTGTGTTAGGTGTTAATCCATGTTATTGCACATTCCAGTATAATACGGAATAACAAATAACACTGAATCAATTGCCACCCCTCCCCCCCCCCTGCCCTCCCTCTCCTCCCCATCCCGATCCCGAACTACATTTTCACAAAGGAGGGTTATGGAAGAAATGAACCAGAGGTTGTTCCATGCAGGAGCTCCCAGCTACTGTGGCCCAAGAAGCCGAAGCTCATGATATTGTAGCCAAAGTCCCAGCTATGGTAGCGAGAGTCGAGAACGTCGCAGCAACCCTCCATCAATTCGCAGGAGCGGGGGACAGCGGGGGACAGCAGCGAGCGACTCTGTGACGCTACAGTCGCTCCACCCGTTGTGGGGATTGAGCAATAGGGATGTATTAATGAATGAGTTGAATTTAAGTGTTTTATTAGGTAGGAAAGGCAAGAATTTGATGATTGGCCTCCCATGGTGACCGCCCGCAGGGTCACAGGAGGGAGGTGTGAAAGAACGTGAGAAATCTAAGAAATGAAAAGGATCATGAGGATCGAAGTGATAGGGAGAGTAAGTTTATATAAAACCTAGTTTTTTGCCGCCAAAAAAAAAACAGAATTCCTATGAGAAGAGTTATGAAATACTAGAAAAAATGACAACCGGTAATCGAGCAATAGGGAATTATTTGATTGATCAGGGTTCATTCACTATGAGAAAATAATTTTCACTTGAAACACTCCAATTTCCGAGTACTTTCAGATAATTCAATATATCGCTTGGTTGCTCAGGAAGTCTGACAAAATTAGCAAAACTATCATTTTGTGATAATCAAAGGAATTTACGAAGATTTGAAGAGAGTAGCTCTGAAAATATTACGGAGGTTACTCCAGTAAAATGCAGAGGGTTTGCAGATGGCTACGCCCGTGTTTGAGTTGAATCACCCAAAGCCGCAACGAAAACACCTCGACGGGCAGAAGACCGTAAGGCGAGCGGCGAGCACATGGTTCGTTGATAACGGCTGTACTGAAGAGGGTGCAGTGTGGGGATGACAGACTTGCGCGTCTCTGGAGGTGCTAGACCCCGCCTTTCTACAAATATTTATCCTGATGCTCTAAGTACAGCACTCTACTCGTTCGCATTCACAAGGAAGATGAAGAATGTTCCCTGCAAAGTTCAGGACGTGTAATTTTTGCTGAACCATTTCTGTGCATTGGTTTGTTTTTCTGAACCATGCAGCCATTATGATATACGCAGATGAAATGAAGATGCCTTTTGATGCGACTACCTGAAGAGGCCAGTAGCCATCAATTTATTCTACGGCTCGTTTGAGACGGCAAGTAAGAGAAGCATGAAAACGTAGTTAAAGGTGATGTCGGGGTTCCCTATCTTTCAAAACGTATCGCCATGAAGAAAAGAAGCAGTAGACGAGAAAAAAAACGATATGGACAAAGTCTTCGGCAATTAATCAATTAGAGACAGAAAGATGTTATTCTGTCTAATTTAGGGAATTTTAAAAAATTTAGATCTGATAACTAATGCGTCGCATGACCAAGCCTCACACAAAACACATAACTCTCCAATTGCAAAAGGCGTGGTTACTTTTTAAAGGTTTTTGGATCGCCCCTCAAATTGGTCAGCTGGGTTTCTAGCCCACTCGATGTACATTGACCAGCGGCTACCAGGTTTCTCCTAGGGATGACAGAATGTCGGAATCAAAACAGGTTGGCCAGAATTGAAATCACTTCTTAATCTACTCGAAACAGAGACCATGTAAAAAGGAATTAGAAGTGAGGAAAAAGTGAGAAGTAGGAGGGCATAGCAGCACTTCCGGAAAAGAGGACGGAGCGCGAATCAGTTGCATCAAGAAACAAAGAATATGCAGGAAAAGGTAATGATTAGGAAAGGTGAAAGACGCTCCCATTTCTTCGCGGATGAAATGATTACATAGAATAAACAGTGAACCAGTAACACTATTTGCTGTTGTGTGACGCACATGGCGGGATTACGGTCCTCAATACTCTTCGGGACAGTTGTCTTACAAATTATTCACTGATACATTCAGATTTCGACTAACATGCGTGAAGTTTGGTAGTGTCGTCTGAGCTCTAATTCTGTTGCTATTGACTCACAGAAACACTCCTTCTCACTCTCTCCCCAATTTGACAATTTGAACTTCTCATACACTGCCATTTCACACACACCTACCAGGTTCACATTCTCATAACTTTTACCTAGTAAGTACGGCAGGTTGACACTTTTGCTGTCTTCGAAAATCTCTTATCGAGTACAATGGCTCTAATGCATAACTCCTCTTTTGAGCACACTAATCTCCTCCGGGTTTTCTAATTGCTGTTCCCGCCAGCACCGTTCCGAAAAAGAGGATGATCGTTAACCGATGCCAGTGTGAAGTAAGCAATTTTAAGGAGCAAAAATGAATAAACAAGATAGGATGACTACAAAAAAAAAGATCGAAAAAAGGAAATTGTAGTCGCAGTTATAAACAAGCACGCCCGCTCAATATCACCGACTGCTCGAAGAGGTCACTGTGGATCCGTTTCCCAGAACATTGAACGGTGAGGTGTGTAGCGTGAAGAGACTTTGCCTAGGTGGTCGACGCTTTGGACTAGCATGCACCCCTTCGTTGAATTCCCCTGCTGTCTGCACACTACTAACATTGCGACAGGTAAATGGACCTCAGACTGTAGGGCGCCACTACTGAGTTTACGTGATTCGATGTTAGGAATACACAATAAATAAAAACACAGAAAAATAGTAGACGACTGATTGCTATGAAAGAGGTGGAGGAGCTGATCTCGTGAGAGGTGTGACTTCTACGGGACTGGTGACAAAAACATGAACAAATAACAACAACAGAGAACAAATATGGGCTCGTAAAAGAGACTGCGCGTGATCGCGGAGCATCCTTCAACTGCGAATAATGATCGGCTTTGAAGAGATGAGTAGCTAGGGTGAATATTTCAATTGAGAGAACGAGAACAGAACAGAACAGAACGGTTTTCGAGAGAACATGTGAGCAGACTTTATTTCAAAGGAAAGGGCCCGATATGAATTGGATGAAGCTGTCTCAGGGCTGATAAGCTATCATTTCGGATCATCTGGGAGGTTTTTTTGAATACGATATGGCCTGCTTCTGAGTAAGTACTTGGCTACCACTTTCCCTTTAGCTGCGATATTACTCTGGAAAAATTCGGTTTTCATGTGACTTCTATAATTCCAATTCTTTATCAACGAAAAACCTAGAAGAATTCTATGGACCTATGAAGTCGAAAATTATGAGTGTTAACATCTGATGTAACCCGAGGGCAAGCAGCTACAAATAATGTTATGGCTCGAACAAGGAAGCCAAACTACAATAACTTTTTTTCTCCTCTTTCTATTTGTACGAGAATTCGAATGAAAGTGTGTTCGTGGTTGCGAATCCTTGATGTACTGTGTAAGTTATGTACTTGCTCTGATTTGTTAGTTCAGCTTGTCGAGCACTTCAAATTCTCGAAATGAGTAGATGTATGCATCTCAGATCTATCTTACTCTGCTTTTTTCAATTATTACGTTCTCTTTGATAGAGTAATCTCTCGAAGGTTTATACTCTGTTGTTGTTCGCGGTATCCAGACAACTGGAAAATTGTTCACGGTATCTACCACAAGGTTAAGCTAAACGAAATGGTACTCGGTTTATGGCTCACGCTTAGTTCCGTTAAAAACAAAAGCTTTGTAAAGTTCATCGAGAAGTAGTCGGGTTTCCTAACCAAAACGTCAGAGGAAGCTTGGCAGTGCTATCGCACTCTGAAGTGTTCCAAGTCAGACTTTGGAGCTATTTTCGACGTTCGCGGATCTATTTCATTGTGAGGTATCTCTCACTGAAAGATTTCTAGCCGGTTGGTGGCGAAATACGTGGTGCACGCGATCTTGCGTTGCGGAGAGGAGAGTTTGCAGGTGTGGTTGGTATACTGCCGCGACTCATCCAAAAGCTTGCGTTAAAGTGATTGGAAAGTACCTCAGACGATTTGGGATCACATCTAACAAATAAGTCCCATGTCCACTGCGGGATGCCCTTGTTTTCCTTGGAGTCTACTTATTGTTGGTCAGCACATCAGAGCCTGGAAGCTATTCGTGATTACCATCATGTCAGAAACAACAGATTACCCTCATTTCTCTGAACCTGAGGCAGCATTAGGTGGAACCGCTCGGGGCAGAATAGTAAAATCTCGGACATTGGAAAGCTGCCAAAATGGCGAGGGGATGAGATAGCTTCACCTTATTTTAATGCACGAATGTGATGATGAAGCCAGGAAGGACAAGTACGTTTTCATTGAACTGAACCGCTGCATGCTATTTTGGAGATTAGGGAAGAAAGATACTGAGGATAGGAGGATTGGAGATACGAGATGGATTCGGAACTGTTGGTCAAACTCGCCACCACGCAAATCACCATGAGAACGTACTCAATGGAGGTTGTTGGGTTTATGTTTGAAGGATGCCACTGATAGTGCTTACTCATGGAAAATTCAATTCACAGAACCTTGAAGGCACAGTTCGGTACACTTTTCTATTAGAAAAACGGAAGTATAGGTTGGGAATAGTTCATCGGTAGTGAAGGAAGTGAGAAAATTCGCCAGTTTCGAGAAAAATGAGGTTCCTCATAAGTAGGGGAAATGAAGGGTGGACGAGATTACCATCACGGAAATAACATGGAAGGGATATTCGGGCGAGATTTCAGGTGTTGCAATTGCGCGAAGAGCTGACTACATCAAGCCAGAACTGTACAGAACTGTCTTTCACTGTCGCTATGGGTCATGACAAGTTGTTTGAACTTCCTACATGGGTTTCCTTGTGATCGGTGCAGCCTCTACAATGCCGGTGAAACTCGTCCGAGGATACACATGGGCCAATCTTCGAGCCTTTACAACGCCCCAGCTATTCCTTTTTCCCACTTAATAGCGCCAGATATGGTATAAGTGGGGCTTTCAAATTCATCCTATTGAGAATTTTCAGAAACCATTTCATCGTAAACTGTGTCTTTAACAAAAAGTGAAACTTGTTCCATGGACACAAGTTTACTTATTGATCAGAGAGAGGATAAAAGAATTCGGAGGAAAGTATACAGGAGCAAAGAAGTGATGGTCTTTTGCTTCTGGGTTGCGCTCTATCTACGCTATTATCTACCTCTGCAGGATAAAAACGAAATCGGATATTCCTAAGCGATAATCGCGCCTAGCACAATTCGATAGGATCTTTACCCTCATGTGAGTACACTGAGAAAAATTCGTTACTATGAAATCCAGGACCAATGAAGTTTAAAACAACTGAAGTGACGAGAACATTGTGACCAACTCAGTACCACCGTATGGAGAGACTGACAACAATCATGAAGCCAAGTAGCCAACTTGTCCAAAAGTACAGCTCCAATACAGGACTTTGCACACGCCAGGCAGCTAGACGTACGGCTTGAATCAGCCAACGAGGTTATTCATTTCCTGGAGATCTCTTTCGCAGCCGCAGTGAATTTTATGGCAAAAAGCGCACACCTATCGGATTCTACTTGCCTTCTGCGGAAAATCGAATTGCCTGAACCTCCACCTAAACAGACCCTGTCATACAGTATAATCGAACTTTGAACCCTTGAAACCTAGAATGAATGAATGCGGCTCTGGAAGAACTCAAGAATGATTCTAGAGGGCTCTCAGCCTGTTTACAATAAGTCTTCAAAAATTGAACATTGAAGTGGCATTACCTACCATCCCGATTCGTCAACAGTAAAATAAAGAGCATACTAAACAGGTTTCGGATGATGACTGAACGCTTTCGAACTTTCGAGAACTTACGGCCACGGTTGATGGTAAGAATATCACTGTGGAAGATAGATCACTCCGGTCCTCATCCGCTAGTGGTAGCCTTTCTATAATTTCCATTCCGAGCACGTTTAGTTAGCTTATCATAAACACTGTGTGGGTACATCCGCATGCTACACCCTAATTAAGAACCTCCCCAAAAAAAATCCAATGTTAACCAGGTTTATCTACCTAAATGAATTTTGTGCTTGCTCAGAACAACAAAGAATGAAAGCTTAACTATAGATCTCTTCACCCAGAAGACTAGCAGCACACGTACAGGTAAACGATTCCTGATAAAGAGAGACAGTGTTTCAGTTTGCAGATGGTGTGATAATGCTTGAATTTGAATTTTGAGAACTGCTCAACGCATCCTTAAACAGAGCCGAGAAAAGAGCTTGTAGCGAGATATGCCCACATATTGGCTGGAAAACAAGTTGACAGAACAAGAAAATGGGAAAATCTATGGCGATTAGGCAGCACCTCCATTAAAGGATTTTCAAAGCCATAAAGCGCCACCAGCTTTGCATGAAAGAGGAGGAGACAAAAATGGCGGACAACGAGAGAACAACTGAGCTGATGATAAGGATTAAAACAAAAAAGGGAGGAATCAACCAGAATCACCTTGTAAATGAAATCAGTATTTGCGAAGTCAGCCAGAGTTAGTTATTTTCAGCCGTTCAGAGGGTATCAGATAGGACGGAATTTGCGGAAAACAAGGGAACAGTGGATTTTCTCGAATATGAGCCTATCATCGAAAGCGGATATAGGATTATTGATCAGACAATTTCCTCATGGGAACTGCGTGGCTTGATTCCCGCATTATTGGTGGTCTGCTTGCTCCTACCTCGCCCCTTGGCCATCCAACAAGCCAACGCCCAGTAATAGACAATAAGCAAAGAGCACGCTAAGGGAAAGATAAAATCAATTATCTGAAGAGCAACTTTGTAAAAAGTGCGTGCAACCGCTTGAATTTCTATTGAAGACACGATAAGGATGAAGAAACGCCCACAAAATTCATTATGAGCATAGCAAATCAATAAAAAAATTGGGATGGTTCTTGAGAGCCGGAGAATTTCAGGCCTTACCATGACCACTTAGGTGAGATGGCCTCTCGAAAAGAGTCAGGGCAGAAATACCACGCCGACGGGATCGATGGAGTTATTGGTCAGTCAAAATATGTTCAAGACTGTTATGATTGACCACGATATCCAATAGATACACAGAAAAAGAAAAAAATAAGACCTATGAAGGCCATCGCAGGAAAGCAAGAAAGTCCGAACGGTCAAGAGGAAATTAGAACATCACTAATTTGTGAGAAACTATTATGGGTACTGGAAGTTACTGCTCGTTTCAGCAGCCTTTTCTCGATTGGTGTCAACACTCATCAGAACCGAAACTTTCACGGACAAAAAATGGTCGCTGGTTTTCCGAAATCGCCGTTGTTGTCGGGGCACACGCTTGACAAACCAACACTAGAATCCTCGCAAACTCATATAAATACACCTCCGTCAAGGACGAGGCGATTACGGTAAGAAAAACACGTGCCCAATACCTGATTGAGGTGTTCTATGCGAAAACCAATCGCGAAAACATAGCTGCTTTACTCATTGTTTGCTTCTTTTTTCGAAAAGCCTTGGCGGTGCTGATAATGGACCCTGTAATGGGACCGTACATCCGTCTTTTGCAGCTTGACGGGTCAAGAACGGCCCAATTAAAGCCCTCCGATGTTTGACGGATTTTCTAGAAAAAAAATTGGATGGATTTCGGTAGTTTTAGTTACTAGGTGATCGCGAATGGCGGTTGCCTAGTAAGTAAAATTTTGTGATTTTCCAACGATAAACATAAGTTTTGCAATTGATAAGATGGCGCTTGCCGAAAAATGGTTGAGGGAAGAGAAGCTGGCCCAGCATTTGCACGAGATTGTGCTCATTCAGCTAGGAAAAGTGACGCGTTTCGGCAAACCAACCAAATTTCATTAACTTCAATATCAGAGTAAAGTCGTACCTAGGACAAGGTTCCTGTAAAGATGCACGGAAATGGAAGTTATAGAGAAGCCTCTCAAGTGACATTATGTTAGAAAACACCAAAAATCTTAGTTTCAGGTACAAATGACTGATGGCTGAGTGCAAAACCCGAAATAACCTCAGTTGCTTTGCGACGAAGGTGTTCTAACGCCATTAACTTGCTCCAAATGAACATAACAGTCCAGGTGTTACTCTTGAGAAGGCTTCATGGAAATCGCCCTCAAAAAAGTAATTCCTTGGTAAGTATTCCCTCGAAATAAATGAACGAAAGTTCACTCCAAGAGGTGTTTTTGTTATCTCATCTGCTACACCGTTGTGACAATATCGGAATAGAAAATAGGCGAAAACGGGCATTAGAAACTAGGCATTTCCGCTTGGATACAGTTCAAACTTAACATTCCTGATCACAATAATCCACAATTCATTTCCCATTTTAGCAGCACTGTTTTGAAAAGTAACCCCTGAGCGATGAAGTAATGCAGCAATTGGTGCTTGTGTCTGGGCTATTCAAGTAAGGAAGCCTGATGGAATGTGAGAGAAATCAGTTGAGGGGATTTTAACCGATGCAGCCATACAAAAACGCTATTGAAATCGCCACTTCTTGCTTGTCATGAACATTTCTTGTTCAAATAATCAACGTGAGCTGGCAAAAGAATATTACAGTAACCTGTACAAAACTGTGAATTGCACCTTGTATATGGACTCTGCCCTATCGAATAAAACAATGTAGACTCTTTCAATAAAATAGATATTAGCCAAAAACCGTTCGACATGGTAACGAGTTCACGCTCAGTTATTTGAAAAGAACTATGAGAGGAGAATCAGATGGAATAGTCGAGCTAGCTACAGTAGCGCTCAAAAGCCTTCGGTGAAATGGTTCTTCAGCCGTAATTTCAGTCGTAACTCCTTTCCTACTAGATCTATTCATGCGAAATTTCTATATTTGGAGCGTGGGTGTATGATGAATGTTTATCACTATTAACCTGCAATCTGATCATGTTGCAGATATTCCAAAGAGCATGAATTCAAAATCGACTGAAAATACAGTTGATGGTCCTTCTAGAATCTCTTTCCTTTGTATCATGCCAAAAGTGTACGAGCGATAACGCTGATCACAATAGATTAGAAAAACGCACACAAGGTGGGAATAAGTGCAGACGCCAACAACTTTAGTTTTAGCAAAATCTGCTACCGCAACAAACACCTTGCTCTATCTGTGGATTTTGGAGCTTCGCAATCAAATAGTGTTGCGTAGGGTGAAATATGCTCTCGTTAAACATATCCAAATTTCGCGCGATTTGGTCTACTAAGAAAGAAGTTATGAACGAAAAGGCGTCGAAGCATTCCACCGAAGACTTTTGAGCGCTACTGTAGTCAGAAGTGTGAACTTCCCGGAAATATCAAAACAATTGGATCGAAAATGTAATGTCTAGGTCAGCCCGACCTTCCAACCAGTCCAACCAAGGATGGAAGCCCGGAGTCAGCGAGGCGACCCGACAGGTAACAAACAATTTACGTCGCCAGAGACTGTCCCACTTAAATGCTTTTCCCGACAAACCGAGGTCAAGAGTGCGTGGAATTGAAGGCAGAGTTTTTCCTGTGACTGTTCCGAAAACCAGGCGTGCGTGAAAGGCACAGCGAGGCTGTACAAGACAAGGCTCAATAAACGAAGACAGAAACAACATCGGAATGGGAGACATCAGGTAAACGGCCAATAATTAAAGTCGAAAAGAATGGGTGTGAAAAAACATAACAGAACGGGGCTAGTGCAGAGCAAAAACGCGATAGAAGTGTTGCGGACGAGGAATATATCAAAAAGCGATCGTCTTCGAGGTTGACCACGTCATGGAGATCAAAAGAGCAGGAAAATTTGATGGTTCACGGTGTTGTGGAAAACGGGACCAGGGGCACAGTAGAAGAGGGAAATACATGAGGCAAAAGTCGAATCAATCAGCATCTCTTCAACTTATTCTCCAGAAGGCTCTGAAAAAAAGTGAGGTCGGCACGTCGGGTTAACTCCAAAATTACACCAACCGCCAACATCATTGAAATATCACATCAAAAATCAACTCCAATTCCATCGGCGGCTAAATAACACGCCATAATTGATTCCGAGTTATTTGAATGAGCAATTTATATGTAAAACTAGCAGACACTCATATCACCAACTCTACAAACGCGGTGGTTTGCCGAGAAGCGTCTGGTAAGAAAAGGCAGACGTGGATGGGCACAATCGCACCAGTATAGTTAGTTCGAAGCCGGGTCGAGGATCGAGATCCACCCGAGCCAACCGTGCCTCCCATTACTTCGAGGCCGGTTATTTGGTTCCAAACTTGCCTCCGGGTAACATCCCGGACCTTATACTGGATGACTAATGCAAGAAGTCGTTATTCAGATCAAATACGCATTGAAGTAATACGACAATTTTCCAAGAAAGTTTCTCCAAACATATTCGACTAACGTCAAAGAATTTATCTCTTCTAAGTATGCAACTAGTTATTCTTAAAGTAGAACCCTTGAGGTGGCGAATAGTTGAAGCTTCAATAGGGATGATATTCATTTCAAAATGAACGAGCGGATGAGAAACTGATACAGTTCCCATAGTGAAAATCTCCCATCTGGTGATCATGTTGGAGTCTTCACCCAAATCTGCAAAGAATCGATTAATCAATATTTGATTGTGCGAGTGGAAAAATGTCGATGTGCTAGTGCTCATGCCGTTTGCTGTCATTCCACTAACCTTTGTGGAATACTACCGCATTCCGAGCTAAAAAGGTACGAGTGCCAGTAGGTGCGATGATCGTTGTTAAGTTCGTCTACCCATGGAAACCTATCGAAACTTCATGCAGTTAGATTCGGATTAGAAAGGTCGAGATGTACGAGTGCTTTTTTGTGTTCGGTGTGCCACATGCATCAACATTAGCTCGGATCAGGTAAGTATAATGATACCCGACAAGCACGCACCCAATTGGGGTGGGTGTATGGGTCGCGATCAAGCCTGTGTCGCGGAATCTGCGAAAGCCGCTGTGTCGTAGCTGCGGGAGCGGATCCGATGGATTTTTTTGAAATTCTTAATTTTTTGGTCAGTCTCTTACTGCCCCCCTCGTGTTTCCACGTCTTTTCCTAACTATGATTGGAACAGCTTTATGTCTGAGTTCCACTTTCTTGGCGAATATTAGAGTAAAAAGAATCGAACTGACGAAGGCACCTCCCGCCACGCATGCTTGACCCTACTGTCGAAACTTAAACGGAATCGGCTACCAACCGCACGAATTAGTGAGGGTGCGAGTGTTCATGCAGGTTCGACATGCGGGAGGTTAGTCGAGTCAAAAAAACGGTAAACAAATGATAGTTTTACCCATGGTAAGACGGTGTGAACGAAGAAGACGTACTGATAGTGGAAAATGCGCGGTCAGAAGGGAGAGTGGGAAAGGGGTGTGAGAGACGCAGAACCATCACAGCAATCAATCTTTCCCATCGTCAGCAGCTCATCATCATCGTCAACGGTGATCGGACGGGAAAAAATCCATCACACCAAAACCGGACTCGCGTTACTGGTGTAACGAACCCCAGATGGCGATGACGACCATGATGACGCTCATTTTTGATGCGTGATTCCCAACAATCGGAGTCTATGCTGAATAATGAATCGCCGAAAAACATCAGAAGTTTCTTCGAAAAGATCCCAGTACAAGGATGGAACCTAACTTGAATTCATGGGTTGATTTCAATTGAATGGAACCTGTCTAGAACAAAGAAGGAATTGGCTTTGCCGATTACACTTCTGATGAGCACAGGAAGTTTAGTATTCCCCGAGAGCGAACTGGGTCAGCTACATACCTTGCTCGTAAAAAGTTCGTGTTGGCCCACCCAGAAACCGATCCGGGACATAACTCCATGCCGTAGCAAGCCACTTACCACTTTTCACCTCTACTCTGCAGAACCTTCAAAAGAGCTCAGTCTGGGAGGAACCAGATGCAAGCGAGGTAGGAAATCATGACAGGGAACCATGCAAACTTCTGAATCCGATCAATTAGCTGCTCCAGGAGTAGGAGTCCATCTTCAAGCACTTTGTTCAGCAGCACCCCTTATCCTGACTTGATAGTTGAGCATTGAACACAGTTGAGAAGTTTGCATAGAAGATAGTGGTATCCTCTCATTTTGGGAGTAGTCAGTGGAGGAAAAAAACAAGAAAGGAGTTACACAGAATGAAAAAAGCTATAAGGAGATATCAGGGCTCTGCTGAAAGGATCGCCTGATTGGGTCAGTTTCGGTGACAATCCAAGTGGGACCTTACTCGAACTCCATGAACAACATTCTAGAAAACAGCATTCCTGTGAATATAAACAGCAATGGAGAGAACACATTTTATTATAGGGATTCACTAGTGGTCAAGTCGAAGTTAGTCGATTTCAGTACACTCAGAAAAATAACTGTCAGTTACCGCAACGCTAATTTTCAGAGACTTTTCATAAGAGACCAAGGGCCACAGTAGATGTGCACGACCTATCTAGCCAAGTCATTAAAGTCTAGCAGCTGTAAATAAAACAGCGTGGAGCACCTTCAGAATAAAAATTAAACCCAAATGTAGAAGGCATAAGAAAGAGTTTGATGAAGTGCTGAAAAACCACATCGATGAGCTTTTTGTCACCAGCAAGCTGCCAGAGATAGCTTTCTTCGGTGCTTATCAAAGCGATGAGGATGCCACGATCATAAGAGACGGGTCAGCAGGGATTACCAAGCAAAGAAGGAAAACAACAAAATGATGTTACTGAACATTGCCTAAGCTACCCTCAGTAACATCATTTCGCAGTGTCGATGACAGCTGATCGTCGTTAATGGATAGTGAAAACATGATCTCCCATATCTCCTATCATCACGCTCAGCTCTCTCACACATAGCCACCATCCGTCAAACTGTCGATGATCGATTCGACCATAACCGGATTGTGAAGTCGCCTTTCATCCTTTTATTCGGCTGCGTAGCCCGCTGGACCTACTGTTAGACGTGACGTTTCAACATGATGTCATCAACCCCACTTTCAGACTTTTCCCCCAGTGTCATCGCAGAAGGATCCTAAAGATTCCAAGTTGGAAACCCTTCGCAAAGCGGGGTTGCACTTTTACTTTATGCATTAGCACATATGTTCATCGTAGCCAGCAATATCAGGTGAGAGCTTCTTTTCCTTCAACTGTGTCTGCGACGGCGGGACTTTGAGTGGATGAATTTGCTGCTAAGGGTGAAGAAGACTCCTGAGAACCGAACAGTTGCGGAATGTAGCCAGCGGTTTCTCTTATTGAAGAATGAAAACACGTCAAAGCGGCTCTGCAGTGTGTTTCGAAAATCCCTGCATGACCCCAGTGAAACAGAAGCTATGTACAGGGCTGATATACGCATGATAAATCATCTCTACAAATCATCTTAGACAAACGTAGCCTTTAATCGTTCTAGGCTATCTGGTTGTTAGGGGAGAATACAAGGTTAGCTGGCTTGCAGACATTGTTCAAGACACGCTGTAGGATAAGCATTAGTATGCTACACTGGTTTATAAATGGGAGCTATAAGCATGGCGCAGCCTAGCAAAAAGACCTATTCTGACTCATTCATACCACCCTTACTCATCAAGATCGGAAAACAGATTAGTATTATATGAACTAGCCTAGTGTGTAAACTGACGATACGATGCAACAGGGACGAGTTCAGAGACCAGGGCGCGAATTCGAGGAGCGACATCCAAGGTCTGCAGTTGGGAACATTTACGCCCTTTGCCATTTGTCACCGGTGATGGTGACAGTTAAATTCACGATTGAGCCCGTCGACAGTTCGTCGTCACAGCCCGTCAGCACGTCGTTTGTCGTCTCGTCCAATTTGCATGAGAAATTAGGCAACAGACAAGTTGCAAACCAGTTACCCAAACACGACGACGACGAAAACCCAATGTTAGTCAGTCAAGGAGAGGGGTGAGGAGGGAATCAAAGGTTGAACACGAGTCGAACTACCGACCAGATCGAAAACGACGAGCCTTTTAGACAGATGATTCGACCAACTCGACTTAGCAGTTAAGTGACTAACGGGCTACCTTGACCTCGACCTCATTTGATTACTGTGTTTACTAAACTTAATCAAACCCAGAGCGTTCGTTGCTCACTCATCAACAGAAATAGATTCGCGATGTCTTTAATTGCACGAACTCTCTACATAGCGTTTCCGAGCCTTAGAGATATTTGATGTCCTTGTTAACAGATGAAGTACTATGAAGCTTCATTAGTTCGACATAACCCGACACCTACATGGAATACTTCGGTGAAAACTAATGGCTTTCGCATTTCCATTATGCTTCTTATTCCCATCACAACGTAGTGATAACGGCTTTATTCAACACATGCATAGCCCCCCGCTTCCAAAATTTTAAATTCAATGGAGGCCAGGAGATGTAATTTTGAATCCCACTTTTTATACAAACACCTGATATATACAATATGTATATTTGATAAGAAGACTTCGAAAAAACTTCCAAAAAGAGTAAATCAATGTATATAAGTTCAAGTAAAATGAACAGAACACCTCGCTGTTTCCTACTCTGGCTCGTAAAGAAAATCTCAACTGAGCATTAATGGAGTATGTAGTAGTGGAAGCACTGACATTGTGAAGCTCGCTTCTCCCCTCTCTCACAGCTGGTGGAGTCTATATAAATACCTTCCATATGATGCGTTAGGTGACAATAATGAATGCCGACGTATAGGCGTCAGCGATACTAGTTGTTTGGAGATTCTCGTGGGTCATCACTAGCACTCGTCATGACTTCATCAACTGCATGCCCCTCATCTTCATTTTTGATGATACTCACTCAGTCTGATGAAAATAATGGAAAGAGGCCATGTACTAGTGTATATAATACCTAGGTTCGAGATAGGGCTCAAGGTCTGGACGAACGAGTTTCTGTGTAAATATCAGTTCTATAAAATATCGACCCCTACTACATAGATGGTACCAATGGAGCGGACCGATTGAAGGACGAGTCCCAAGGGCTGGTGTTCGCAGAGAGTAAATAAGTGGATTCTAAATGGACCCAGTAAAGGATAAATCGAATTTGGCTTGTATAAAACTGGTTCCGCAAAAAAGTTTTTGATACTTTTCGACAATCAAAGAGAACCGGACGGGAGGGCGAAAACTCTATCGGAGTTTTTGTTGTCATTCTCAGTCCGGTGAACGCTTTCAAATCACAGTACGATATTTACAACTGAACTAGGTAACGCTCCGTGGGGATGGGAGACCCCACACCCAAATCGAACATTTCTCTTGAACTAAATATTGAAATACTACGAAGAGCCTCACATTTCTCGCTTTGGAGGAATTCCGCCCTACAGTGAGTATGCCAGCATGCTCGTTTCTTTACAGCATACGACGAAATACTCCCTCTTCAGCAATGAGGAAGATCACTCTCCAGTGATTCAACTACCTAAAAACAGCCACACTGGGCGAGTGGATAAAAAGGTTCGACGTATCGTGCTGGCTGTTAAAGGGTGCGCTTGACGTTGATAGAGCTTCACAGCGGTTTCTCATCTTGTGTCCGCTCCATATGATTACAACAACATTATCGCAAATATTCAGCTGGCACTCAAGAAGATCGTCAATCTACATTCCATCGAAATGACCCACGAATGACCAAACTGATCAAATTGGCGGAGCGGTTCCAATACCGGTATTGAGAATGCTGACGCTTTAATCAACGACATTGAATCGGTTATGAAACTCTCAAATGAATTATAGTCGATGAATCAGCGCATGATGATTTAGGGCATAGGTAATCAGGTGTACTGAGAGAGTTGCGGAGAGTATTCCGATTTCGAGGGAGCCAGCATTACCCGCTGACTTACGGCGCCAGTATTGAATGAACAACATTCTGGTTGTAGTCGATTCGCAGTGATCATAGGCTTTTCGATGATGTGTCATTCTTAACGGCACAGTTCACAATAATTTTGAGGTACCCTTTCTAGGTTTAAAAGTGGAAGTTTTGATATGGAAAAGTACATCGGTAGCTAAGAAAGCGAGAAAATCCGCCTTCTTCCACGCCTCATAGAAGTTACGGAAGTGGAGGTTGTACGAGATCACTGAGAAGAGAATGGCATGTAAGGAGTGTTTGGACGAGATCTAGCCTGTTCCCATTGCGTAAAAAGATTTATGTCAAGTCGGAATTGTTCAAAACTGCCTTTCACTGCCGCCATTGATTATTGCAAGTTGTTCGGACTTCCTACATGGGAGCCCTTTGAGATAGTACAGCCTCTACAACGCCATTGAAACTCGCCCACTATGGGCGTGGCTTCACACGATACAATCTCTGTCCCCTTATTGTGCCCTATCCAGGACCTTTTTCAACCTTACAATGGCATTTATGGTATGATAAGACGGAGCCACGAATTCATACTATAGGGAAATCTCAGGAACCATTTTTATTGTTAACTGTGCCTTTAAGTAAACTTTTTTTTATAAATTTACTTGGGCAGAGAGTTGGACCAGGACAATTCTTTCAGAATAAATCTTTTCACTCTCCGATACTGTGATCGGAGCTAAACTCGGGTTCCAATGGTTGAAGCTTCTCTACAAGGATTGAAGTGATCCCATCTCATCCTCATTATTGATAAATCACATTTGCAGGAAGAAAGTATGGCCTCACAGCTCCATAAATATCGGAAAAAATTAGTAGTTTGGATTTCTCAACTCTCAATTAATACCCCCAGCCTAAATAGGGGCAGGAGCAGCGTTCAACTTGATTTCAACGTCTGCGAGTTCCACGATTTTTTACCAACAAAATAACTTTATTCAGTTCATCCGTTCATCCGTAACGAATTTCGTGAATGAACAAGGATGGGTATGGCCCGACCAGTAAGAACTGTTTTACTGAAAGTGTACTATTATTTCACTTGTCGTAAGATATATCGGCATTTGACATGGCAACAGTGGCTGCCAGCCAAAATTAGCTCGGACTCGTTCCAGCTTTTGTCTTCTGATGGAGAACACAACACTGTATTTTTCCACCTCATTCGGCTACTATTGATATGGCCACTCTTTTAGGGCATGTCTAAGGGTCCATATTATTATGACCAAAACCTCATGGTGATTCAAAACCGTATTATGCCACCTACTACTCGTACATTCTCATTCTACCTTGAAAAAAACATAAACTACTTCGATGCAGACTGACACATGGTGCGACGTCTAAGTGAATCGCCACCTCGACTCGCCGTCGACATTAACCGTAGTAGTCAGCTGAGTCATCAGTCACAATGGGTGTGATATCGTCGAAAACGATCAGCCGTGGCGATTGACCACGATGGTCGTGTTTTCCGTAGTCACATGACCAAATAAGTATATTGGAAGATAAGTACGGGAGTAGCTGAATACACGAGGAGGCTCTTATGGAATTCTATATTGGTCAGGCACTTCTCGACCAACGATGTGTGAAGTAAACTTGAACCATTGCGTGTAGATCACTCTAAAGTTTGCCAAGATAGCCAACCGCCTTCACTTATTTCCATGAGGATTTCTTCTACGTTGACTGCTATATGTAGTAGCGATGGTACACTGGTATTGCCGAAGTTTCCCGTTTTCATGAATCTCACTGAAACTCGTTGTGTTCTTTTCTTCTAATCAGCACCAACAGGGCAGGGGGATTAAAATTAGTGAACGTGAAGGACAAGCAGCCTAGAGAATGTGATTGAACCATTGCACTTCTCCAATGGTTTCTTAAATGACTTCACTGAGAAGTAGCAGTCGCAGATCAAGCCAGACAAGCCTGTCAACTTCATTACGTTACACTACACGACCACAAAATCGACTAATTCAATCATGAACATCCGCACGAACGTGAAAATTTCGTAGGGAGTTGAGACTTAAGGGGAATCGACGCCATGATTGAGAATCGAATGGGGTTTCTCTGACTGAAGGGGATTGCTGAAACCAAACCACAAGACAGCTGCTGTAGAGAGGGTATTGTGAAAAGCGGCAGTAGGATCCAAGAGCACATGAGCACCGGCATAACCGTTCTGGAAACATTCCAAATCACAAGTGACATAAGAGCAGTGTTACGAAAAGGATCCGAAGATCAATCAGCAGTTGGAGAAAATCGATACAGAAGAAGGATAAAAAAAAGGATAAAGTTTTTGGCGTTAATCAATCCCGTATGAGGGATGGGCCCCCGCACTCGACTTCCATTCAAAATCGTAGTGGCGTAATGAGTGCGTATATGGCCTATACAATGACTTGCGGTGGCCAGCCGATGTACAAGTCAGTGCTTTTATCCCCCCAGACGAGTCTGGTACCAATTCACCGACCCCGGAGGGATGGAAGGCTTGGTTGGCCTAGGCGGGCACCGAGCCGGGATTTGAACCCCTGACCGTGCGTGTGATATAGTTCTACACAGTAAAAATGCCACGACAACGATTGAAGCACAGCCAAGCAGGCGTGGTGAAAGGTTGATTATCCTCGGCTTTCCAATGAAACTTTTTTTTCAATTCTTCAAATTATTGATCGGTTTTCTGCTATAGGAAAAGCATAAGAAGTTACAATTGTCAAGAGCAGTGGGATAAAATTGGGAAAAACAAGGGTCTGAAAACGAGTCCAAGAAGATACATACGCAAACAGTGGGACGTTTTCATGTATAAATGCGCTAATGAAGATGATTCTTGACAAGGATGAACTGAGTACGATACATTCACTAATAATGAGACACCAAAGTTGTTCAGGAAACCAACACCTGCCACTAGACAATGGATCACCTTGAAGGAATGAATGAGGCAGATGGCTGCGGTCGTCTAGATGCACGACCAAACGAAGTTTGACCGTTTGAAATCCTTCAACCGGGATACGTAAGCGCAGCGAGGTCGCGGACGGCCTTGAAAGCCAGTTTACTCTTTGCTCGTGATCTAAGGTTCAAAATATCGTCCAATACTGGTGAAGGATATGAAATTTGCCTGCAAGGGTGTAGAAACGGTTGAGGTGTGCAATGATTGCGATGGTTTCGGAAAGATGTAAATGTGAAGCTGGACGGAAGTCCTGATCAAATGCATTCAGAAGGAGAAACTACTCAAATTTAAAGTCTTCTTGGTGTCTAATGCGAGCAATTTCTAGAAAATCGATGAAAGATTGCCCACAACGTTTAAGAGAGAGCAATTAACTTTTATCGACAAATTCGGTAACACGATGTCTCTTCAACAGCAAACGTGGGATCGATCTGAGGGTATCGCAGCGTGTACAAGTGAACAAACTAAAAGTTTTCTATTATTGAGAAACTCGAAGTCCCGTATAAAAACTTGGCCTTCCAGAGCAACTAAGAACACTGGGACAGATCACACATCGCCTGCGCTCCTTCACGTCGAAAGTGCAAAAAATTGCAAGCAAATAGGAAGCTGATTCGTACAAAAAAAAAACTATCGGCTTAGCCAATGGAGTTTACGGAATGTTGACCACGGACGGTCACGCCCAGTTGTCAAGGTGCTTGTGTAAATATCGTCATTGGAGCGACCGGTGAGGCCGAAGGCGTTTTTACAAACACGCCACGAAACACGACCACGAATGTCCACACGAGGAGAACGACAACAATGGCGAGAAATTGGAATGGATCGCCAAGCACCCCACAAAAATCCCAATCAAAGTATGGATCGAAGAGTAGCCAAGGAGGGGTAATGGATTACCCGGAGATCATCTGAGATCAAAGTGCTCGCTGACTATGGTACTGAAAACATGAAAAAATCAAATGTAACTGCTTTGATACTCATAAATTTTCAGCAAATTGATGGATGGATCTCATTGCTTATTTCATGAAATAAATACACAGCAGAAAACAAAAAATCTAAACAGGTTTGAAAAATGTAATTGAGTATTGCTTTCCACTAGGCAAGCCAATTTTTATATACTATGGTATTCAGCTAGGCGGAGGTGGTGTAGTGGCAAGTGGCGCACTATATCACACGCACGGTCAGGGGTTCGAATCCCGGATCGATGCCCGCCTAGGCCAACCAAGCCTTCCATACCTCCGGGGTCGGTGGATTGGTACCAGAGTCGTCTGGGAGGATAAAAGCACTGACTTGTACATCGGCTGGCCACCGCAAGTCATTGTATAGGCCACATACGCACTCATTACGACACTACGATTCTGAATGGAAGTCGAGTGCGGGGGCGCATCCCTCAGACGGGATTGATTAACGGCAAAAACTTTACTTTACTTTATTTATGGTATTCAGCTCAATAAACTACTGTCCCTAAATGGGAAAAGGTAAAGACATTCTAAAGAGAAATAAAACAATACACTTACATTTGCGTCTTCAATTTCCTTCCTCTTTCAGAAATTAATTTCGTTTTCTGAGAGTAACTATTATTGCACATCTCATATCACATAGGTATGTAGAAGCTCTGAACTCGCTACAGTATATGCAAGATTACTTGGAGGCAGAATTGGAAGAGATCTGTGTGAACTCCAAATCGCCAGCTTCCAAAAGTCTGTACATGACTTAAATTAGAAAGGGAGATGGATGAAGGGGTCCTCGAGTCGTCGTGCCATCCGAAGCAAGGAGTTTTTGGGAGGAAACTCAAACATAAGGGATGCGGCAGAAAAAGTAGCAGTAGCATATCCAGTGAAGCTGAACATTGAATAGTGGATCAAGAACTAATAGCAGGTTGGAAAGTCTCAACTTCAGTTATCGACCAACTCCAAATATTGATCTAGGCACTGCATCCTACTCCACCTTTACGTAGCGCTTATCGACAATGATTTTTAGGCGAAAAAAGTAGACTATAACTCTTAAAAAAGCAATGCACTCTCACGACGCTAACTAGGAATAATGAGCAAGACGAATAAGCAGTGACCTGAATGTACATTGGCGATCAGCGGTAACAGCAAACCGCACTCGACCGCTCTTGGGGCGCAGAAGTGGAAGTTGCCGAACGAGGGGTGAAGAATGCTTTTAAAATATCGCAGACTATGGACTCTACGTCCAGTCCCCGAGTCAAGAGACTCGTGGGCTGGACCCGACTTCGCACTTGTTTACTCTCACAGTCCATTCACGGTGAACAGAAAAAATAGAATTAGGTTCCTCAGTAATTAGGAAATCTAACCCTGGGCTTAATGTATTACGTGAGTAATCAGGGCGGCGACTTTATTTACAATTTGATACATGGTTGAAGCAAGACTGAACCTAGGGAAAAGATGGCTTGGTGGTGACTTCGCTATTTTCCTCCACAAATCACCTACATTCGAGATCCAGAGCCAACGACAAGGCCAAGAGAACAAGATCTACACTGGAACGATTCATGAAATTCATACATGGCTGAGAAGACAACGACTTTGTTCCTAATCTGTCGCCATAGATCGGCAGAGTGAAGCATTACGACAGGAGTGAGCCGCCGTTGAAAGTGATTTCGACAAATGATTTCTTCAAACAGTCAGCTGCACGGCCGCCGACGATACAGGTCGTTGGTGAAGTGATGACCTCATTTGAATGACATGACGACGGACAATCTCGGTTCGGAACCACAATCGATAATTATCTTCTTCTCAAGAATGAGTTTGACTGGTGGGAAAGAGCAATTATTCGAGAGAGTAGCCTGCTATTTTTTAAAACTTCTTGTTCATTGCGAAACTTCCAAATGAATCGTGCTTATTGGAATCTGAGATTTTTGCCTCAGAACTTTCGATCAAAGGTGATTGGAAATATATTGAAAAAAAATGGCTTTTAGGGTTTGCAGGACCATGATCCTACGTATAATGCGCTAAGTTAATCTGTTCATTTGTCAGGGTCAGTGTATACATATATAAATATATAAATAAAGGATAAAGTTTTTGGCGTTGACCAATCCCGTCTGAGGGATGCGCCCCCGCACTCAACTCCCATTCAGAATCGTAGTGGCGTAATGAGTGCGTATGTGGCCTATACAATGACTTGCGGTGGCCAGCCGATGTACAAGTCAGTGCTTTCATTCTCCTAGATGAGTCTGGTACCAATTCACCAATCCCGGAGGGATGGAAGGCCTGGTTGGCCTAGGCGGGCATCGATCCGGGATTCGAACCCTTGACCGTGCGTGTGATATAGTGCGCCACTTGCCACTACACCGCCTCCGCCCATATAAATATATATCTCTCTCATTTATAAAGCAGAAACTTGGTGTGTTAAATAAATAAATAAATACATATATACATTTTGACATGGACAGTATATACATTAATTTGGTAGGGGTACAGGCGGCAGGATTGGGATACTGATACAAGGTGGTAAAAGTGACTGGACTTAATCCCGCCCGGGAGGGTGTAGGAGAAGGAGCGTGTTTAACACGTTGACAACAGCGCGGGACACATATGTCCCGCGTTTTGCAGGCCACGTGGGACAGCGCGGGACACATATGTCCCGCGCTCATTTTGCAATTTTTTTAAGCGCATGCGTGAGTGATTAAAATGTTTCTTGTGTTCATATTACAGATCAAACACTAACAAAGCTATAAACATAGTGGTCCATAAAATGATCAGTTACGCTTCATTTTTGCACAGGTTTTCTGAAACTCACAAAATTCTTCTTCGGCATTTATATTGAGATCAACAAGTAAGTAAAAATAAAAACATTGGAAGCAGGCTATTGAATGCAAGTTAGTATAATAGCTATTGAGGGAATGTTTTCTCATTTCATCAGCGCTCATTCTCACTGAAACTCTTTATTTTGTCGAATCCTGTAGCTATTGGTTTCTCTAACGATGAGGTTCAGAATCTCTCTATTCAGAAACAGTTCGTAGAAGTCTGTTGGCACCTGACAGTCATAAACAACAGCATGTAAGCCGGAGACACCACTAAAAGTCCAAGCATCGTGCGGCGAAGCAACGCTTAACCACGATGAAATGCTTTCACTATAAGATTGTTCTTCTTCTGATTTAGATTCCAGACCTTCCATAACATCTACTTCTTCTTCAGTAGCTCCTTGCTCTCCGTCGTCCGAATTCGCGCATCCTCTGGTAATCTGGATGTCCTCACTTCGCACTTCGGTGTCGGACGATGGTCGAGTTGCAATGCATCTTCTAAGTTTTCTTCTATTCCGTATAAGCATTTGTTAGAGGGGATATTCATTATATAGAACACTTTTGTGCGCTTTTCACTTTATTAATGCACTTACTAAGTAGCGATAAGTATTAAATGTAGGTTTCACACTCAAGCTTCGAAAATCGCGTCTCAAGGGACAGCGCGGGACATATATGTCCCGCGGTCGGCGCGGCCGCAAAATTGCGTCTGTCCCACACGGCCAAAAATGTCCAAACGTGCGTTGTCGTCAACGTGTTAAAGGAACAGTTCACGATAAAAATAGTTTCTGAGATTCCCTAAAGTATGAGTTCGAGGCTCCCCCTTATACCATACCTGCCGTATAAGGGTGAAAGGGAAGGGCGCAAGAAAGGAACCAGAGATTGCATCGAGTGACTGCCGCACCCACAGTGAAAGAGTTTCGCTCTTTGCACGATGGGAGCAAGTTGTAACTCGTCCAAAAACC
Source organism: Haemonchus contortus (assembly GCA_000469685.2). Taxonomy (NCBI): domain Eukaryota; kingdom Metazoa; phylum Nematoda; class Chromadorea; order Rhabditida; family Trichostrongylidae; genus Haemonchus; species Haemonchus contortus. The sequence goes on along the minus strand of LS997562.1, from coordinate 1,243,418 downwards.
CCTCACATGTCATTTCTGTCGCAGCGATCTCGTACAACCTCCACTTCCACTATTTTTAAACGCTTGAAGTGGGCGAATTTTCTCGCTTTCTTATCCTCCGATGAACTCCTCTACATCAACAATTCTGCTTTCCAACCTAAAAAGGATACCTCAAAATTATCGTGAACTGAGGATTGAACTTAATCGCACGCTATTTGAGCAGTACTCCGCTCATGATGAGCGAAGCGCTCACGAACTGCATTTGTCAGGTGTGTGTTTCGCCAGAAATTCATCCTCCCCTTTTCTACTGTACCGAAGCGCCCAAATTTGGGAAGGACGTGGGCGAATAATTTGTGTTTTGGGCAATAAGTTATGACCCACGAGGCTTTCCTAAATTTAATTGATCCAAAGATTAATGGCCATTTTTATACGAAAATGAGGAGCGTCGGGCGTTAACCAGCCGGTCCGAGAAGTCCGACTATAGAGGATTCAAATAAACTTAAATACATCGAAGGAAGTTGGCTAGATAACATAGCCGTTTGAACACATTTATTTTATTTGTGATAGAAGTTCTCATCAACTTAAGCCACTCGCTTTGCCACCTAACCCCCCCCCCCCCTCCTTCCCCCTCTTCAGAAGAAGAAAACAAACTTTTGTTTCCATGCTCACGTTGATGCTCTCTGGCTCTAATGAGCCCATTTCTGCAATCCCACAAACAAGGAAGAAGAATTTGGCTGACATTGAGAGGGCATGCTGTCTACTTACATACATATCTGACGTCAACCAGTTGACAAACGCACTGACAAAGCCAAACAGAGACTAATGATTATACATTGATTATTCACATTTGAAAAACTACCATGTATCCAGTCTACATTTTTAAAAAGGTATTCAAACAACATTCCTACCAGAATTATTTTAAAAATCGATGCTGACCGCAGTGTCTAGTGAATTCAACGAAATAATTTAAAATAATCAGCAAAATCATATTCAGATTTAATTGCAAACACAAAATCAAACAAATCTGCAAATTAGAAAAACCTGAGAAAGTAAATGCGAATAAAAAGCTTCTGATCAAAATCCCCGACAGAAATTGGAAAGAAGAAAGCAATTTACTTTTGAACATAAGTTGTAACAACTTGAGATTTTAAAATCTCTTCTACTTGTCTGTTTGTAAAATCGTTCTTTGATTGTGTGATATTAAGCTCAATAATGGCAAAAGGAAACACAGAGTATGCTTGAACGGAAGAATTTACTACATACTTTTGATGTACTGTATGTAATAAGGTCAATGAACCAATTATCATAATAAACACCAGTCTCCTGCACCACACAAAGCCTTAATTTTTCTATTCATGCTTATTCAATACATCCGAATTCTTATGAAGTGATTTTCACTTCAGTGGTGAACATTTTCTACTACCCATATATTTTTTACGAACCTATATCACTTACCTCAGTTTTGTATGACCTGAATAGAAAGTAAGAAGGAGCTCACCGCTACTGCGGAGGAAAACAAGTCGAGTTACGAACCCTTTGGAACCGTCAAGGAAGACTTTAACGTTCTGTTTCGGAAACTTTGTATTCTCTGTACCCTCAAAAACTAAAAAAAGTTTACAAAGTACCTGCTCCTCAGTAAGCTCTTCACTAATAGGAGTCGTCACTTCCACCGTGACAGCGGCGGGCTGCTGCTCAACAATGGTCTGGTTGTCTGCGACTTCTTTCGTCGGGACGGTATCTGGTCGTTGCTCTTGCGTTGACTCATCAACGCGAATCAGATGCTCCGTCTCGCGAGGTTCATAGCGATCTGTTTCTTCGTTTCTCGCAATTTCTCCTCCTTGTGACTCTTTTGGACTGTAGCATGGGCACAGCAGTTTCGACAAAGCACCGTTCACCGATGGCATCACACCGGTTAAGGCGATTCTGAAAATGCAAAACCTCATCTAATACAGCAAGACCACGACTATTTCAGCACGTTCAGAAGTTGCAGCACATGTATAGGAATAGTGGAAGTTTAATGAGCGGAATGGCGCTAGGAACTGGCTTGGTGGTCACTGTGTGTGGGTGAAAACTTCCTGCAACCGTAAACAAGGCATTGATTTTCTTTGTCTCAATTGTTCAAACGAACGTTAAGAGGTAGCGATAGTGATGATCCTGATCCGAACCTTTATTATTTGAATTATGTCGATTTTGCCTACATTTCTGTTAAACTAGTTCCATTCCGGCTGAGATATCTTTGTTGCGGTCGCTCAGGATCAGTCTACTTTCACATTTGAACTTTTTTATTCGTACTCAGTGGCTGAAGCCTAACCAGGCTCCAACGGAGTCCTCAAATTTGTTGCAAGGAAAAGACAACCCGCAAAAAAAGAAACTTGAGCGACTCTTCTCTATCGACTGCTACTTAAACGTACTAAGTAAAGGATAAGACTGAGCAACAGGATAAGCATAATTGAATACGTAGAACGGGATTATGTCGAATATTTCAATAGCTAGAGATCGAAGGCGTTGATTTTCTGTATTCAGATTGAAATTGGGAGCATGTTGTGTGGAACTTGTGTTGGTTAGTCGCAAACTACTGGCTTGCAAAGGCCCACATGGTAGGGAAAAAACTATGGAAGGCCCGAGTTAACTTTGTGATGTTCTTCTTTTACTGAAACGTCCTGAATAAAAAGACGCGCTGACTTACTTGCTGGTAGGATCAGCGGCGCTGATCATCTGCGCAAACAAGTCGCGCGCTATTTCCGTCGATAGCCGATGGCCAAACAAAAACACTAAAGTCCACTAGCGTTTATGTTGATTTCATGAATGATGAGCGTGGGCCTGAGAAAAGAAAAGGGAAAACTGCGAAGCAAATCACGAGATGCTTTCGCTTTCAGATGGCTGTAGAAGTGCGATTTGCAGAGAGCAAGGGAGAACATCCGATGTTTCACTGCTTTTATCCTTCCGGGCGAGTCTGGTACCAAGTAACCAATCCGAAAGATTGGAAGGCTCGGTTGGTTTATGCGGATATCGATCCAGGGTTCCAACCCGGGATCGATATCCGGTGACGGTGCGTCAATTATACCACTGCCGACCCTTTTGTTTATGATAGCCTAGGTATGAAGGTGTGGCATAGCCTCGGACAAGATGGTACAGTTCTTTATTCAGTCAACGTTTCGGCGTTATCGCCTTCGTCAGGACCTGGAAGCCAAAAAGTATTTGAAATTCATCCAAATGGATTTTGCCTTCCAGGCCCTGACAAGGCGATAACGCGTTGACTTAATAAAAAGCTGTACTATCTCGGCCGAGCCACACCATCATACCGAGACTCACACAATGTCAAGATCCATTAAGAGTCGTTCATGGTCAATCCTGAATGATAGTGTCTACAAAATTCTTGCAGCTTTTAATCGGCGTTCAGTTCAAACGCGTCAGTTCTTGCCTATAGTCCTGTCGAGAGCAGGAAAAATAAAATGCGCAGAGTTGTAAACGAATTTTGTAAAAAATGATGAAAATTGCAGTCTGATTGATACCCTTGGCTGCACAATGGCAAACAAATCCAGCGAACGTACGAAGGAAAAAGTGTGATGCCTTCCGAGGCCGAATGAATTGATGATAACTGATCTTTCCAAACAGCGCCATTTTCAAAATCGTAGGGACGTCTTCATTTCTTACACAGGTTGGTCACTTATCATTCCATTCGACCGAAATTAATAAGCGTCCTTGCATTAGGGACAGCGGCGTCTTTTTGAGCCCGTAAACTGCCTGCTGTTTGAATGTTGCAAATCAGAACACGATCTATGCAAAAGTCCATTCTACTTACTATAAAGCGCTTCGTCTGTCGTCTGTCTGTCGCTCTGTTTGTATGTCTGTCACAAAATTCCTTAGCTCCTTAAGATCTGCCTGGAGAGACCGGGTCAAGCGTGGGATGGGTGGGCCATGTCCCGAGAGGTATAAAGCACACATCAGCTTGGCGGAGCCCCGCCCACAGTGGGCGTGGCGTGCGTCGAAATGAGCTGTACCGAGGACCATGATTTCAAATTCAGTCACAAGACGGCTTCAAAACTGAAGTTCAAAGGTGGCTAGAGGTGTGAATTGGTAAGTTCGATCGAACTGGAGAGACCCATCCCCGCTGGACGAGGCGTTCTCCGAAAATGCAATGGTTTAAGAAAACATTTGAAACTCGGTTTGGAGAAAGCCAACATAGCGGGAAAAAGTTGAGGTAGGGGAAGCGTTGACGAAGGTGTCTCCAGCATAAATGATGTCACCGGAGGCCCGCCCACAATGGGCGGAGCGCGCCTCAAAGTTCACATCGTTTCTTACATTTATATACGAATATTCATAACTCCTGTCCCTGTGGACCAAGGGCGTTCAAATTTTATGGGTGTGCAGGCGGCAGGATAGAAATACCAATGGTGTGTGGCAGAATCCGATCCCGCCCATAAGGATCGCGATTTGTGTGAAAATCATAACTCCTGCCTCCGTGGACCTAGAGCGCCCAAATTTGATGGGTGTGTAGGCGACAGGATACTGTTTATATTGGTACTGCAACAAGTCGTACTTAAGCGGTAGTGGGCTTGTGGTGCACGCCTTAGCGTGCGTAGGCCAACTGTTAACAAATAAGCTGACTGTTGCTGTTGAAGCACTGGTGTTATTTCGACGATCTTTCCCGAACCCACTGGCCGAAAAAAGATGAAACTGAGAATAGAAACGAGCAATAATAGAATAATACAATGAAATCCCCTCTTTGGTATGGTAATTGGTTACTGTAACAGTTACGGTGTCGACTCAATTCCGGCACCAAGAAAGTAAAAGATGATTGTATCTATCTTAAGCTCATAACAATGTAAAGTTTGATAGATATAGTTTATTTGTCTACTTACTTTTAATTGAGTAATACCATAAATTAAGCTGACTGTCCATCTCCTGGATATTAATAAACACCAAACCCGGAAATCATTAGCAGGACATGGACAGGACATGCTTTTTTGCTATTTTTATATAATTACAGTCAATTCTTGTAACTGTCTCAGGAAAGCAGGAGTACAAAAATCCACCGATACAAACAAGTATTAGGGTGTCCGGAAAGTTCCGAGAAAATTATGCGTCTCAATTACGAAAGCATGCTGCTCTTGAACGCATCAAAGAAGGACCATAGATTTGATAGCAGAGAAAGGGCACTGCTGATAGATCAATACTATAGCTGATCGGTACCTGACGTGCTCGTTCGAAGTAAGTAATCGTCGACCGAACGATGTGCCATCGAAAAGACTATCAGAGCCTTCTGCTCCACTATTACGAAACTGATCGTTTGGACACTCAGGATTGGAACGAGATATGATGGCTGATTGGCAGCAGTGACCCTCTCTTGTCACCTATCATAAATGGCGCGATTCTCTGGGAAGAGGTTTGCTCCGGCGAACTTCGTCGAAGCGAATATCCACTGTCCCCAAATATCGACACCATTCTGGCCCCCCGTCAGAGCGATCCTACTCAAACAGGCAGTAAATGTAAAAGTCGATCTCTGCTCCCGAATCCATCATTCATGACGTTTTACGCGAAAGACTTTCAAGATACTTTTTGCAAATATCACACATTCTTGACTGAGCAGGAGTGTCGAGTGCGAATCAGCTCTATCAGAAGCTCCTTGACCGCAAGCGAACGACGACACCAACCGACTTCACTACTGCTCGGATAAAAAGTAAATGTCGTAAGAAAATCCACACAGGAAATGGCAATTTCTACTGTGGACGTAAGGCCACACCTTGCTACAAAGCGTGGCGCTTGAACCAAGATGGACGTAAACTTACTGTTCCTCTGCTCAACCGGGTGTTTTACTATGAGATCATACCACAACGGTAAACATAAAAGTATCCTGTTAACAATTGAAAGAGAAGTGGTTTTTAGAGCCTCTTTCACACCGATTACAATTAAATCTTTGACCCCGCCACCCCATGCCAGATCAACTTGAAATGCTCGGTTCAGCCTGTCTACCCCACTCCCTGCATATTCACCTAAACTCAACCCATATGACTGCCATACTTTTACAAGCCTACAGGCCTGCTCTGAATGGAAAAATTTTACAACATGAATTGCGATGCGTCCCTCTTCTTTTTGAATGAATAGCATTGGTGTCCTGTCCGGTTGATCGAGAAACATTGTGGCTGAGGAGTGTCACTATCTCTACCGTTGATCAAATTTACTATTATAGTTAATTTATGTTGAAAAAAAAACGACTGGGTTTTCTTAAAACTTTCTGGACATCCTAAAGACTTTCGGGATGAAAGCGTTTTTTGTGATATTAAGCACCTTTGTGCTAGGTTCACATTGGTCTGGTCCGATGTTGTGGTCTCGCACATTATTCGTGAGCATAGGGAGGGCTTAGAACGCCAATGATAATTAACTAATTGGGACGGGAATGCATTGAAATGAAAGTCGACGACCTCGTCGATTATGTGGGGCCAGTTTCGCAGACGATATTGTGCTTGTAACGTGGATTATGGAGCAACATGTAACATGGAGCATCCAGATTGGATGCCTGCCCAATTTAATTATCTGGTTGATTATTTAATACAATAAACTCAATGTTCCTCCATTACTACAACACATGGTGATGAATGACCTTCACCGCCCTTTATATAGTGAGGATGAGAAGAAAGTGACATCACTAGCATATGCCAAGCTTCAGAAGCTGTGATGGTGCATTGAGGGACTCAGACAGCTAATAACCGCACCAGTTCCCCATAGTGCAATCATCCTATAAGTTTTAGAACATGGTCGGAAGTTCAGCACACGACCATGCGGAATTTCTCCGCGGAACCTACTAGTATGCTACTGGCTTGCAAAGATAGGTTTGCAACAAGCCTAATGATACGAGCATTCTTGAACGCTTTAGTTACGTGTTGTGGCTCGAGGAATCAGATGATGAACAACCTAGCTACAGAGCTGAACTGAGGAATAGAGCAGGAAATCTAGTACGGAGAGGCGGTCGTGCACGTTTCCTCCCACCGCGCCGCCAATTCGACGCGGTTTGTGAGCTGGAAAACTCGTCCAGAGATCAGGAACCCATTGCCCATCCAGCTGATAGAAGTCCGATCGATGACGCCGCTACTATTAGACGCAGAATTGTTAACCTGTTTATATTCTGCCTATCAGCATGGCGTCATCGATCGCGCTTCTAACAGTTGGATGAGTCGTCCAGCCCGCAGACCGCGTCGAATGGGCGGCGCTATGCGAATGATCGCGCCAAACGACACACCACTAGTACGGAAGTTTCAACCTCAATCAATGAATGATAATCACAGACATTGCCGCATTTGGAGAAGAATGGATGATCAGGTTGGCCGAACACTTCATGCGATTTGTGACGCTTGCAAAACCAACGTTGTCGTTCACAGGGCTCTTTCAAAAAGTCGTATGAACATTATTGCAGCGGCGGTCCGATGGCCAGACTGGACCAGAAAGGAAGTGACTCGCTTCGTGTCGATCGGGTAAAAAAGGACCATTGGATTGGAACAAGTCAGAACAGGCCGACATTACTGGCAGTGGCTTGAGGAGATCGATGATCAACGAGCGTGATCTAGTGATTCGTTAATGGAATTGAAATGGTAGGTAGCACCCAACTTCCTCTTAGTTTTGTCTTATCACAAAGGTTAGGCGAAGGAGCAAGAACACTGTCTTGCACATCAACTGATTGAGTCCTCTTAATGATTCTGTGCAGAAATCACCTCAAGAGTACCAGGGCCCTTTGCTTCGCTGTGTTTTGTCGGCAATATGGATAATCCTACAAACTTACTTGGATAAGGAAACACAAAAAACAAATAGGCTTGAAGAGCGTCGAATTCGAAAGAGACCTTCAAGGGCAAAGCAGATGGCACGAATATCTTTTGACTATTCAGAAAGACAGTAGTTTTAGTGCGCTCAAAAAACTGAACGGATTTTCAAAGTGGCGAAAATGAATAGATTCTTATAGTGGCTGAGCGTATAATCGAAAGAACAGGTAGGGGTGTTGCTGATGTTTATTAGATCTTATGGTCGAATATGGAAACAGCACTAAAATTTCCCCACCAAGCACCCCCCACAAGCACAGTGCCCTTCAGCAACGCTTTCAATGTACTCATTCATATAAATTCATTCAGTAAGCTGCCGAGTCATTTATGTCCTCTGATTAAGAACACAAGCCGGTCTTGAAGGATGGCCTAACCATGTCGATAGTTTTTCTTTAACGACTGCTATCCTCTCTGTCGAGCTCCAACTACAATTTCACGACAATCCTCACTCTTTAATAAAGCGCCAAAGTTTCATCGTTAATAAAGTATTCACCAGAACGCTACAACTATAGCAGCAATTAGCCGTTCTAGAAATATAATAGACGAATAAGGGCATCATTTGAACACCGCCCGAGATATAATTCACGATAACTTCGGGGTATCTGATTTTAGACGGACAATGGAAGTGACAGTCTACAATAGTGCAAAAGTGGCAAAGAAAACGGGAAAATCGACTTATCTACAGAAGTATAAGATTTTAGAAAAACAGTAAAATTAGAGGTTGGACGAGAAAGTGACGACAGAAGTTGCACGGAAGTGGTACTTAGACGAGCGTTCAAAAGTTGTGCGCCATTGCATACCGGTTGCAGTAAGCTGCGTGTGTACAAGCTAAGGGTGCGCACGGATTTAAGTCCTTTTAGGCAGTTTCTCGACCCGACGGTGTTTCATGGGCTATTATGGGGTAACAGGTTCATCGAAGGGAGGAATGGTAGAAAGGAACTGGGTCTTTGGCTGAATGTAATGTTCGGGGGCGATGAAAACTACCATGCGCGGCACACAATATCAAATCTTCATCCATCATGAGAGCGGCGATCTATGCAGATTAGTCAATTTTTAAAAACGCACTAGTGCGCATTCGGCTAGTCTACACAAGCAACGGCTCGATATGCAGTCCACATAGGCAACGGATATGCAGGTAACTCTCTTTTAACCTCTCGAGTGATTTCGAACAAAGTAGCTGACCGCGAAGATTTGAGAGACTTGGTTGGCCCAAGCCGAAATAATGAAAGTCAATCTGAGATTTAATGAATGCGCGTGCAGAGTAGCGCCACAGCTGGTCATGTCCCGTAGAAGAGAAACAAGTAGATAGATAGTAGAACAAACAAGCTCAAGAATAGATCTTTCAATATTTAGTAGAACTTCTTCGCAGAGGAACAAGTGTTCTCACAATTTGCCGACTACGGATGTAGGTGCTCAATAATGCTGTCAGACAAGGAACCATCAACCCATCCTCGGAGTCCAGTGATTTGAACGTTTCACAAAAAAAAATCCCGATGAGGAGTATCTAATTTCCTACCCTCGCGCTAGCCTCCCAATCACCGACGACACAACACGAGCAGAACAGCGACGACAGAATCGTTAGCAATGCCCGAGGGTATAGCTCGTCCGCTGTGCTGTGCTTTTTGTCATCATGAAAGACAGCAATCAACTTCAAGTCACATTTCAACTGTTCTGCGAGAGGAAATCGATAATTACCAAGTCTGTAACCACCATCAACGAATCTGATTTTGCAGCTTTTATAAAAGAGGACATATGATGAAAATGAAATAATGAGTAGAGCCTTAGCGCTGTGACAGAGCCCAAGGTTCCGCATTCGAAGATGATAGCCTGATTTTTAGTGATTGTTAGGTATGCTTAAGAGATTTATCAAAATTGTCACTGCAAATTGGCCGAAGCGCCATCAGTACTGAGTAGGAGAGCGTTTTGCGACGCGATTTTTGGAGTATCAGAAGACAAAAACTCAACAACTCCTACAAGTCAGGACTACCACGTTTCCGTATTCTGTCAAGATAGGTATTAATGCTTATGGTCATAAATTTTTCATCAGAGCGACAAAACTGATTAAAAATGTATGGATGCTACGTTGTGACTCTGGACGCAGCGGTTCGTCGTTACTCATTGATTCATAAAGATTCTTAGACCCATAAGATTCTATCAAGGACCGTTTCAAAAAAAATATCCATGGGTGGGAAAGCGCCCTATGCTGTGACCTAAAAGGCTTTAAGTCATTTGACAAGTACCAAATAATGGGTATTCCGGAAGAGGAAAAGCAGTAGAGCATTGTTTTGCCGAAAAACTCTTCACTGGAAATTATGCGAAAGCTTAGAGAAATGGTAATGATAAAACAATCGAGGTTGATGAGCCCAGACATAGCATCAGGGCTGTTTATTCTTCTGAGAATACAATAATAATCTTGAGAAAACCGAGAAAAATATGGCATAACAAATCACTACATATGAACCATGAAATGATTCCCTAGAAAGTGATAGTCAGAACTGCTACTCAAAAAACCGAATAGATCTTCTGGACCAAGTACTGGCGGTTTCTTGGTCGAACCAAGATTATGAAAAATTTAACAGATGAGCACTCCTTGAGAACTTCATGTATTCATTTTATTTTCATCCAAATAGCAGAGCTAGTTAAATGCGTATAACTCTGACCAATAACTTCTCTCTGGCTAGCTGATATTCAAATCATACCAGGGATAGAACCTCTATTATTCAAGGCTGCTCCGCGCTACAAAACCCTTCAATGCAAACTCACTGAAGGGCTGATATGGCAGTTTGTACTTCCAACGCATGAACGCTTTCATCAGAAGAGCGTATCGAAGATCCGACGATGCAAGCTGAGAAGATGAAGTGCAACGCCATTGGACTGATCGAGACGAACGCATAGCCCACTGTATGGAGAAGTACTGGTCCTTAGAAACAACGATGGTAAAACCGTTGGCGGTATAGGTGTCCCGTCAATGCGCGCTTGCTTATGAACATCGATTTGTACAGCTTGATAGCTTGATAACCCTGCGACTGAGAAGATGCCCGATTCGGGTTACCAAGCTTTCGTACGGATCGATGTTCGATTGGCTTCACCTCAGCTCTGCTTTGACAGACTTCGTAGTCTATCGTCAAGCTATCGAGAAGATCAGTTGGAAGCGTTTTATATAAAGCTGGAAAGGCTTTTGAGAAGATCACGATTCATTCAAGATCTCTGTCGGTAACTTCAACGCCAAGATCGGACCTGGAAAAATGGCTGAAGAGCTCACGTAGAGACTCACGAACGGATTGAATCGATAAGGGTGAAAGACAGTCCAAGTTCATCATGTCGACCGACACCATCCATAGTAATTCGCTATCACAGAATCGCTCTCATTTGCGATGGTCATGGAAGTCACTTGGCAGATAGTTTCATAGAAAAAAGACAACATTGTCTTCAATCGAAGGTTCTGGCTGAATGACGTCGCTGTTGCTCTGAAATCGGACAGATTTTCCTTTCATCCGCGCCAGATTGTTTTTCGGTGCGTAGAGAGAGAGCTACGAAGCTCAGAAAACGAAGATCCAAGACCACCATCATTTGCGACCACTCTGCTTCCTTTGCGAGTTTTTGAAAAAGCCGTTATTGATCTCATCGATGAGGAGCTGGCTCGGATATGTTCAGGATAATGCTAGGAATGCATAGAAATTATTACGGTTAAGGAACGTCTCCTTGTGAAGACGCTGGAGCTAATGCCAGCGTGGTATCGTGTGAGTTACAGGCAATGATCAACAAACTTAGGCACCGCACGTTAACACGTGCGTCACAAAAAACTCATCGAACAAAGACGGATTTTTCAAACATAGCACCACCTCCCACGAAAATGTGGCTATAAGCAAGAAACTAGTTGAGTTGTGGATTTGTGACGTGCATGCCCTTTAGGAAATGTGTTGCGAAACTCAGGACTGTAGTTAATCAATGGGAAGATGTATTTAAAACTGTTTATACAAGCCTTTATCATATATTTTATGAAAATGCAAAACAAGTTCCTGACCGTGGGGATGCAAACCCCTATGCCATGCCTACCAGTCTATTGCCTTAGTTGCGCCACATCCGTTTCACCGACTGGACCTCGATACACGCTCGACAAAACCTAATATCAACATGGGAGAAATGTTCCTTAACTTCTTTCTTGAAATCTTTTCACAGGTTTGGAAAGTCGTTGACATCAGCGTCTGTGAGCTGTGTCTGTCTGTTTTGCCACGAATGGGCGAGGGGATGGGGCGAGAGGAAACATCCGTTCCGCGCGTCCATCGAAACTAGGTCAACACGCCCACTTCTCAGACAGTGCAGCCCACTGCAACCTCAGGACAATACTAAAGTACCACTAAGTGTCAGTGGAGCGAATGTTTTGCACCACCCAGTTTTATTTCCTTTTTTAGTTTGGGTGGACTACAGTCGTATGCCCACTGACGGGGACGCACGATTCGTGCGATTCTGGGTGCGCGCGGCAAATTGCGCGGCGAAATTTGTGATGATTCGAACGACTCTGACGCCTATTATTGGGGCACAATCTTGAAGTAGAATAGTTGGGTACGATCAGCTGATCCTACTAATCTTCTCTACTTCAAGTTTTGTGTCCCAATAATAGGCGAAAGAGTCGTTCGAATCATCACGAATTCCGCCGCGCAATTTGCCGCGCGCACCCAGAATCGCACGAATCGGTACACCACCCCCCACTGACAACAGCAAACGTCCCGTGAAGAATCGCGGGTTGACGCGCCCGCGTGTGTCTGCTGCGGCTGACCGTTTCGACGCACGCGCGGAACAAAGCGGACCCGGAAACAAGGGAGAGGAAGGAAGGGATAGGCGGAATGCGGCGAAATGAGTGCAATAAGAATAGAAAACACAGGCAAGTTGCATTAAGTGAAGAAAGAATCGAGGTACCTAAACAGACATCACTTGAGCACAGCTCCAAGCAAGGCAACAGGCGCTCACGAATGTTTCTATGTGTGTATTGTGTGTTGTTGTGTGTGTATTGTGTCGGTGTGTTTCTCCGCAAATTCATAAATCCTGCTCTCTTAGAAAAGAGCGCTCAATTTTGAAGAAAGGTGCAGAGAGGGACAAGCCAACTACCATGCAAAAAGGGGGAGAGCTGGCGTTACCCTATCGTTCCGACTGGTTACCAATTTTGAGCAGAAGCAGTGTCAAGCGTGGCGTACGTAGAGGAAAGGGAAGGGAGGTTGAGTATGGATCATTCATGAACATCTAACTGTTCAAAAGTAGATTCTGAAAAACGCGCAATGAATTGAGGCCGTTTTATAACGGTGATGGATACACAATCGACATTATTATTATTCAGAATTATTTCATCGGTTGCTCAGTACCATGAGTGGAAAAAAAGCAGCAGGGGATGAGCTGAAATACGCGATAATGCCCTAACTTGGGGTAGGAAACGGCAACTGACATTGCTCTCCTGAAGGAAGCGACAGCAAGCAATAACGCTCGTAGTAATCGGAAATCGGATAACTTCTTACAGATATTAAGTGCTGGTTTGGTGATTCAGTAGAGGGAGGCCTGTTGCAAGATAATTTGAGAGTGTGAAAAGCCAGACATTCCATTGATCAATGATAGCATGAAGATATACGCTTGTAAGTCACGCAAGCTGCACATGACATCCAAGGGCGATCATATCGAGATGAAACAGTAGGCATTCCAGCAGATATACACGGAAAAACATTGAATGTGGATCACTAAGAAGTGGCTGAAACAGAAGGAACCTAGCAGTTGAGAACAAACCGATAGATTAAAGACACTTCTCAGTTGGTTAGGCTGGAATACTCCAATATAGTACAATACCCAACCTAATTATTCAAAAAAAAAAAACGAAAATCCTAATCCTTGTCCTAAATATAAAAAAAACACGAAAAAAGACGCGAATCTGCATCTTTTTCGTCTTTTTTTTTTAGAATAATTAGCGTGGTTACTATACTATACCAGAAGTCGCAGCTTTCTGTGGTTCCTGCTCAACGCTCACGTTTCGAATGGCATTTAGAAACACGCATTATTTTCTGTCGAGAGTGGATTCAAGGAATAAAACACATCCACGTCGAAGTAGACCTATGTAGGGTCTCTCATCCAGCTCAGGGTATCCGCTGTATTCAGACAAATCTATGGTCAGATCAATGCAGAATGGAGCTTGGCGAGTTCATGCGAAACTCTCATTAGGCGTGCTGCTTACCACTTTAGACTTTTCGAGAAGCAAAATATAATCGAGGCAACGTGGGGCACATATATGACATTTGTTAAGTCAAGCATATTAGATACTCTCTGAATGATGGTCATGTGGATGATTACAAGAGGTTTGGTGTTACGGCTGTGGCAATTAAAAGGTACAGCTCACTATAATTTGAAGGTACCCTTTTTAAGTTGAAAAGTGGGAGTACTCGTTGGAAATAATACATCGGTGGTCAAGAAGCGAAAAATTCGTCGATTTTGCGAAAAATCAGGCTCCTTAAAGCACTGAGAAAAGGGTTTGGATGACATTGCTAGACGGGTTATTCGGGTGCTGAAACTCGTCCAAGGATATACACGATTCAATCTTTGAGCCTTTATAACGCCCTCACCAGGCCGTTCTCCAATCTGATAGCGCCAGATATGGTATACGAGGAATCCTTAAATCCGTCCTGTGGAGAAATCTCAGGAATCAATTTTATCGTAAACTGTGCCTTTGAGAAGCATTTCGGAATCAGGTTCATTAACCTGAATTGGAAAGATATGTTCCATGAAATAATTCTTCCAATAGGAAGAGGTTACCCTATAAAATAACAATCGAGGGAAACTTCAGACGAAATTAATGTGGGAGCTGGCAAAGGATGATGCGAAGATAGAAACTAATACTTTAAATATTCGACTAGCGCTAAAAGCGAAGCGCTAGAGATGCAGTGAAAGTTTTTGACGATAGAAACTTGGAAAGACAGTGACATTTAGCAGAGCCGGCGGTTAGGAACGCCAACACGCGGTGTCACAGTCGTCGCACGACAGAAAGCGACATTGCGAAAAATAAGGCTTCTCAAAGTACTGATAATAGGGGTTGGACGAGATTCCTAGACGGAAAGAACATGGAAGGGATTTTCAGGCGCTGAAACTCATCAGAGGATATATAAGATACGATCTTTGAGCCTTTATAACGCCCTCACCAGGCCTTTTCCGATCTGATAGCGCCAAATCCTAGAATTCGCCCTACGGGGATACCTTAAAAACCATTTTTATCGTGAACTGCGCCTTCGAGAAGCATTTCGGAATAAGGTTCATTAATCTGAAATGGAAAGATATGTTCCATGAAATAATTCTTCCAATAGGAAGAGGTTACCCTATAAAATAACAATCGAGGGAAATTTCAGACGAAATTAATGTGGGAGCTGGCAAAGGATGATGCGAGGATAGAAACTAATACTTTAAATATCCGACTAGCGCTAAAAGCGAAGCGCTAGAGATGCAGTGAAAGTTTTTGACGATAGAAACTTGGAAAGACAGTGACATTTGGCAGAACCGGCGCTTAGGAACGCGGTGTCACAGTACGTCGCAAGACAGAAAGCGACATTGGGACAGTACCCTGACAGAAAAAACCCTAGGCAACTTGTGTTTAATAAATAAGGAATATAGCGAAAACCGTGAACAGTAGCGGTTGCAGCCTCTGCGTCCAGTGGCTCTTAGATCGATACGAAACTAACGGCTAATCCGACTAAAAAAGAATTCCACTCCTCAATTCTCAGGAAAATGAAGTCTGAAATTTCCGAAGAAAAAAATAGATTTCTAGAAAGACGACTATTTGTTGATATCTTTGACAGTTCGCAAATTCATCTTATCCTTTCAACAACTCTGGACCTACTCAAGTAAATTTGTCCAACACTTTGAGAAGGAGCTCAGAATGTTGGTTAGATCAAGACAGTTGAGGGCAAGCTGCTGAGAGCAAATCTTGCAATGGTGTGAATCATTTCAACAGAAAACATCATTGATCTCGAACCCCGATAGGGCTCATGTCTTTTTACAACGAAACTATTCCGACAATGATCAACATCCTCACGACTGAAAACACTTTCGGCATATTACACATATTAAACGCTACTTAAGCACGTATTCCCTGAATTTAAATCGAATATGACAAGCATGAGGAACTGAAATGTTGAAGTGCCATGTTTGATAAATTGTAGATGGATTCGCTATGCAGGTGACTTATATGTATGCCTTGTATCATGGCCTGTGTATCGCAGGCGTTGATACAAGGCACAGAAGTTCACCTGCTTAGCGAGTGCATCTAGAATTTATCAGGGGTGATTGCCCCTCGACTGCTCCCCTGGCGAGGGCGGATCACATTGGATGACGGGCACCTGGGCTACAGTCACATACTTGATAACACACTCTGATACCGTTTTACTGCTCGTTCTACGTGATAAAGATTGCTCAAATCGCTCTTTCTTTCTGTCGCCATTTTCATTCTCTCGCGAAGTCCACTGAACCATCCTCGAGGTTATCGTAAAAGGGTTCGGCAAAACCCTCAGTCTCCGCACCCGCACACCTTGCTCCCTATTTATTCATGGGTTCACTCAATACGTGGCTCCTTCCTTTACCATTCTGTTTAGTATTGGTCACTGCCGGTTCAGATATAAATCTAACGAGCATTACGCTTTAATACTATCACGCAATTTTAAGCTTATAGGTGATTAGCTCTGCCAAACCTTTTAAGTCGCACATACGCATGACGCATGACCTAGAGTATTGTAAAGTTCGACTTCCGTCTGGGTCACGTGCGAAACGGAAGTTGAACAACTTCTTTAACTTGTTCCCCCTTATACTTTTTAATACTTTGTCATAATATTATCATTCGTAATAATTTATTAGCCTTCCATTCGTGGCAACAACTTGCACTTTCCTCACCAGGTTGACAACTGTTTTTCATTGTGCCCCAATGATCAGCTTAAGTATTCAGACTTTGAGGCAGAAATAATTCATCAATTTCACTTTAATCGCTATTGATTGGTTGCTAAAAAGGTTTTCTTGTGATATGCGTAGCAACTGAAGTAGGACTCCCATTGTCTTTCAGATGGTGTAGACGAATGCCACTTGCAATCGTTGCCATGCAGGAAGCAGAGGGCCATGGCAAAGCTTCCTGTGATTCCAATAATGACCGCACCGAAAGCTGTCAAACGATATGGAGAACAATGGAAGGCAAAGCCGGATAATTTCAAATGGTCGGTGTTTTGAAGATAGCACTGTTGAACTATTAGTTCGCTTGCGAGTCGATCGTAATCCTGAGTGACTCATCAAAAGGCAACGGAGCAGGACCTATCAAACTTGTCGATTTGGCGGACTGTAAGACAAAAACGCCGTTGTCATTTCCATGGTATGTAAAAGTACCACTCGTCTCCAGTCTCAACTGACCAATTTTCTGACTGACTTGAGGAAATACACGCATCTCTACGTTGTTCCCCCAGAAAAAATTTCAATAGTAAAGGCAATCTCCAGTAAACGATCGCGTTCTCGATGGAAATTCGAAAGTGCAATCTGCAATCGAGGAAAAGTTGCTATAAGACAGCAAAATGATGTTTATTGAGGAACTCACGGGCATAAGAACTAACAAAGACGTATACTCGAATAGTACAATAATGGACGTACTGAAGGATTTGTTCGACTCCGCGTACTAAAACAGCCCGGGGTCCTTCCAGCAAAACTCCAGCTCACAGACCCAAGTTCGTCTAAGTGGTGAAGACGCCAGGTGCCCGACTTTATCAGCATAAAGCACTAGTCGTTCTGCTTTGCAGAACTTGAATGCTCCGTATGGTCCCTGTTCAGAGGAGAACCTGAGCTTGCCACCAAAGTTTCTCGAAAGCAAGACTCAGGAACGGCTGGGAAGAGCTGGTGGAGGGATACCTGCGTGCAACATGTGAGAAGTTCGAGAACAGAGTTCCTGATCCGTGTCAATTAGGGATATTTTGAAGTTGAATGCAGATTGTTGTTGCACATAATGTAAGCAAACGTGCATATACATATATTAGCGCTCAAAAGCCTGCAGCCAGAAGATGCTTTTCCAGCCGTACTTTTCAGTCGTGACCCCTTTCCTACTGGATCATACGAAATTTCAATATATATAGCATGGGTGTATTGCGAATATTGACTACCATTAACCTGCAATATGATAATGTTGCATAGTCAGCCTTCGGTCTCAACATGTTCCAGACACCATAAAGAGCTTGAACACAAAATCAAATGGAAAAACAGACACTGGTCCTTCCAGTATTTCTTTTCTTCCCATGTCTAAAGTATACGAGCGCTAAAGCCGAACACAGGAAAGAGAAAAACGCACATAAGGTGCAAATAACTGTATGCGACGCTAATTTTGGCTCTCAGCGAAGTCTGCTACCGCAACAAACACCTTGCTCTTAGTTATGACTGCTTTGCACCAATGGTGTAAAAGTGCTTTACTTATAATTATCAAAATTTCAGGCGGTTTGCTTCACTAAGAAAAAAATGCAAACGAAAAAGCGTTCAGCCGAAGATTTCTGAGCGCTACTGCATATTCCATTGTCATTCTTAGCTCACAATCAGAAGCTTCGAGCACAATGCATTAAATAGGCACCCTTGATTTCGGATCACCTCGCATAAATTGATCACCCATACATTCACTTCCTCCTTTTCAGATACCAGTCAAGCTGTTGTTGCTGAGAATACTTTTGTTTTGGCAATTCATATTTTATTTTAGTTACTGTATAACACCATTCGTTAGTGACCATAAGGCAACGGCGCGGTATCCTTACTAGATATAACCTGAAGAAGTATCTGCAGAAGTCGGGTCAAGTTGAGATGGGTTGGGCACAGGGCAAGACTGAGAGAGCACATGTGAGCTCAGCGGAGCTCCACCCACATGGGGCGGGACATGCACAGGAGTGGGCTTGATTATGGGCAAAACTTCTTATTTAGGTTTCTCCTCAGTAGATACAACCTAAAGAAGCATCTGCAGAAGTCGGATCAAATTGAGATGGGTTGGGCACAGGGCAAGACTGAGAGAGCACATGTGAGCTCAGCGGAGCTCCACCCACAAGAGTGGGCGGGGTTATGAGCAAAACTTTTTATTTAGCTTTCATAACAGCTCAGACCCTTGAAAAAAAGAGCGAAGGTTAGAGCGGATCTAACTGGGGAACAAATAAGTGATTACCCTTGCGATATACATAATAAAAACCGCATCATAAATAAATTGGAACAGCGACGATGTTATTACCTGTGCAATCAGCACAAAACAGATCAGATAGGCAATGAATTAAAGGCAGAAGAAAGCCACAGAGAAAATCTTTGACTGCCTCGAAATGGAAATTTTGAGAACGCGCGAAAATGGTAAACAAATTACCTATCGAAAGTTATCAACGACGAAAAGCAACCTTACGACTCTAGGACCTCGTTGCATTACGGTTGGAATGAATCGAAATCAATACCGGATTAGGAATCAACGACGATTTACGCTATAAAATAGGCAGTAACATAGGGACATGATGCAAATCAATCCGGTAGAGGTGCACGGTGTCTTTCAAAAAAAATTTGGCTGCTACCGTACGGACTTTTATTAGCAGAGCCGAAAAGGATATTTCTGTAGCAATGATTGCGATAAATGGACCCTCACTACGGCTGCCGCTGTGCTATTGTACATTTGGAACGCAATCATCCTGAGACAACTCCACGAGGCCTGGAAATCTTTTAATCTTATGGATCGACTAAGCAGGAGATCGATTGTCATTTTTCACACTGTTTTTCTCATTCATATGAATTGTTTCATATTGTGATCAAAATGAGTTTTATGTGCAGCTGAACATTAAAAAATTTCTAAGCGGTATAAGTTACCTAGTGACAGTAGTAATTACAAGATCTAGCTGATTGAGCTGAAAGCCGTTGTAGGCACTTACAACCTGATCGGAAGAAATTCGTAAAGAAACTAAGTTCGTGGTAAAAGTAGTCTCAGCGGATAACCACTCCAAAAATTGAAATCCATGCCGGAATCAGAATCAATAATGATCGTCTGGCAGTGTTGTATGCATGAGACTACATATATTGTGCATCAATAGAATAGATGAATGCAACGATTCGATAGAGAGAGCGGCATTAAATCGAAAGTGACAGACGCATTTTGCGATCCATTGCGATCCTTAAACAACAATCATGTATCATCTGTTATCTAGTGACCTGTAGATCATTACAACACAATCAGTTTGCGATCAGTGCTCATTCTCTGATTTACACTCATCCAAAGCATTAACTATCGGAAGAAAAGAAGAGGAAAAGTCTTGAAGTGAATGATCAAGATAATCGGGATTTTTAGTATTCTATGGATCATATACTGCGACACTATCCGTGAGGAGAGTCCATCTTAAGATACAAGTCTTGCAGCAGATGGAGCCGGGAGACAGGGAACCCCTGGGTTCTTCGTGTGACGGTTAAACACGATCAATGAGACGCACCTATTTTTTTAACTATTTTTTATGTTCGAGAACAGGAATCACCTGTATCACGTGGCATTCAGTTAATCATCGATTTTCTTCGAGGCGACCATCCATACGTCCTTGTCGCGAGCCACTGTAGTCTGGTGGAGCCACCTCGCTCAAAAAAGCACAACATTCCTTTCATTCCGAGCTTTCGTGATGAAGTTAGGCCAACTGACCAGCAGCCTTGCGGCTGTTACTGTACCCGTTTGATGCCTAAAGGGGAGTCGGTAATCGCTCCTGTTCTTGATGTCAAAAAATCACGTCAAGAGTATTGGTCACGTTCGTTTCGAACTAGCGACTAGATCTCTCAGCGATGCTCGCACCGTTGTGCGTAGAAAGAACATCAAGAACCGTTTCGTTTTAATAAAAATCGTTAGTTAATATTCATTCGCAAGCCGATCTTCCCGCAAACGTTGTCGAATTCACCCAGCATTCGTTGTGTTCGATATTCGATAAGAATATCATCTGTAAGGCAGGTCGATGTGATATTGTCCTCTAGATCTTTTCTCCTTACTTTGGCAATCACTATCTCGCACAATGGTGAAATTACGATCGTGAAAATGTTATTTTGATTTGGGAAGTAAGGATAGGATGATCGTTTAGTCTCTACAAATTCAAAGACCTTCCTCAAATCGATGAATGTGGGACACAACGGCATTTTCTATCTACCCCTCTATGTATTTTCTGACCGTGTTGATGGTGATGAACCTTCTCCGAAATCCTGCCCATTTGCAGGGATACTATTCCCCCATAAATCTGCTAATCCTGTTGAGATGACAAGTACGAAGATTTAGAGTAGAGTACAGACAGCATGCAAAAGCGGATAATATATCGTTCGCGTATTCCTTCGAACATAGCAACACAGCCTAACGTAGACGGCCCTTCAGATGTTCTGGTTCAATGATATGGGGACCGGTCGCCACACAATTCTGGATCGACGTGGGTAGCAGTCGTATTTCGGCAAGGAAAACTGGAAGTAAGACTTATTCAACCTGCCTGATTGTGAGGTCGTAGGTGGCCAGGTAGACATGGCTGTCAATGTGATCCGAGTAGAATTTGTATGTGACCTTATCTATTGCACTTTGAGTTGCAATAATAATCCGTCACGGCGACGAAGGTAAGTCACCTTGCTCTTGTAAATGACGAAACTCTGGCGGGCTTCGCAAACTCTTTCCGGCTTCGTCGGCATCGCCTATAACTGCTGCTGTTCTTTCCCTCTGATCTTCCTTTATCGATTCTCTTCCTGACTTCGCAAGTTCGGACGTTCATTAACAGTTGCCCGTAGCTCGCGGGATTCTACGCTGGTGTACCATATCGAGAATCTTCGAAAGGAGACGTTACTTGGCTTTGTGTTGATTCTCTGTTTTCTAGCATATATTCTTCATCGATGTCATAAGTAACAGAATTTTTCCAGAAACTCGCAAGGAAACGAAGTTATCTCAGTGATGACGAGCTTGGATCTTCGTTTCCTGAATCTAGGAAACGATGATCCGATCTCGCGTAGAAATTCGCAATAATAGCGACGTCAGTCAGGCAGAACTTTCGATTGAGATTATGCCATCTATTCAATTATGAAACTGGAACAGGTGATTATGGAACAGGTGATTTCCATGACCATCGCAAATGAGAAGTCTTTTAGAAGTACGAATCACCATGGATAGTGTGGGTCGACATGATAAGCTCGGAGAGTCTTTCACCCCGCTCATTCCATTCCATTCCGATATGTAGCTCTTCAGTCGTTCTTCTAGAGCCAGATTTGAATTTTATTTTTAAAACAACGACAATGACCTGGAAAGTAGTGTGCTCTACTCTAAAGAGCTTTGCCGGATACGTACAGAACCCTTCCCACTCCATCTCGTAGCTTGCTCTTGAAGTGTAGGTAACGAAGACTTGTTAGAGTTCGTGTTGGGCCACATGTTCTCAATCGCAAACGCCCGATTGGGTTATCAAGCTTCAGAGGTGTTCGATACCTTCTCGTTTCGTACAATCCCTTAGAGTCGCACCTGACATTCCTTGTTGGCATAATCATACGTTCGATATGAGCTTCCGATGCAAACGTTCGTGCGATGAAAGTAAAGGTCGTCATAGTAGTCTTTCTCTTTTTGTGCAGCCTATTTTGACTTTGGGATTTCCTCAGCCTCTCCAAAGAGGTCTTACTTAACGCTGCTTATTATGGGCTCTCCAGGTTCAGGGAAATAAGGCTCATTTGTTTCACTGCTGTTGATATAAAGGTACCAGCGAGTAGCTTGCCAGGCTCTGACTTTGGGGCTCGGTCGACTCTGGGTAGCTATTCAATCTATCCTAGAGTGAGCAAGGGACTGTGACTTCCTAGGCGGCTCCGAGTAGCTTCTCGAATACTTCCCAGTCACTAGAATGCAGCCTTTTGGCTGAGCCAGTGTGCAGGATATCAACCAAATCCGCAGACTCCACACATATGCATGGATGCACCTGCGAGAAACAGAATGCATATCAATCCAGTATTGCAGAAAAGGGGAATCCAACAAACGAATCCACCTGCGTCTCTGTGTGAGTACCGCTGACTGATTGACGATTTACTCTCCTATTCGTCATCATGGGTCGCCCAAAGCAGCTATTCACTATCGGCTAGAGATCCTTCAATTTGAGAGAACCGCCAGTGAAAGTGATTTCAGCAAGTACCCGAGACTTTCGTTGCGCTCAACTGCTATTAACCTTCTGGGCCCGCATCTCTAACCAAGCCGACGACTGGCCAAAAACCCTTAAGTGACGGCGAGCTCTCAGTGAGCCCAGAAATATATTAAGGAACATACAGCACCTGATCCATCCTTTCACTAAGTATGACAAGTTCTATTTTACTTATTTATTTATTTGGTGCACGCTTAGGTGCGCCAACTACAATTAGAGGATCACATTAACTCAACAATCTGCAGTCCATTGAAAGAAAGCATGGTTCAAAACAAAAGGTAGAAAGATCTCGAGTCAGGTGCATTAAAAAAAATGATTAGTGACTTCGATATGAAGTTCTACTTCATATCGGAGTCACTAGTCCATTTAAACTCGTACATTACGTAGTGGGGATTTGCGAAGTAACTGATCTTACGTCGCATGCATACAGTAGCGCTCAAAAGTATTCGGCGAATTGCTTCTTCAATTATAATTTTCAGTCATAACTTTCCCTATTGGATCTAATCAAGCGAAATTTTCAATATGTCTAACATTGGTGTAGTGTGAATATTTTACCACTATTGACCTGCAATCCGATCATGTTCTAGATATCCAAAAGGGCTTGAACAAAAAATCAACTAGAAATGCGAGTGATGGTCCTTCTAGGAGTCCTTTCTTTTTGCCATGTCTTAAGTGTACGAGCACTAATGTCGAACCCAGAAGAGAAGAAAAACGTACATAAGGTCGGAAAAGCTGCAGACGTCACAAACTTGCTTTCAACACAGTCTACAAACGCCTCCCCATTAGTATGGAAGATATGGCTGTTTTGCAGTCAGTAGTGTTGGACAGTGTAAAATATGCTTAAGCTAAACAAATCCAAATTTCGTGTGATTTGCTCTACTGGGAAAAAAGATACGGCAAGTTAAAGTTGGCCGAATACTTTTGAGCGCTACTGTATGTCGATAAAATGTCGATGTTCGAGCTTGAACAAATATCTTTCATGAACTGAGTTGAAGGAAGACCTTCCGCCTTCAATTCTTCCCCGCGTCATTCATGTCCTCAATGTGTGGGACACCCCCTATTGTCAGCTGTCGTCAAGAAACCCCTTCTATGAAATTTCTAGGCAATTTCTGTTCTTCGGTCTGGAGCTTCATCTTGACAATATGACCGGTTCGAATCACCAAAGTGTCCTATTGCTCATGGAGAGATCAAACAGGCCTCCTAACCAACTTTCACTCCATAATTTACAAGAATAATCCGTGTCTTTGCCTTGGCGGTGACGCTAGCACAGGCCATCACAGAAAGTTAGTGAGCCAGACGCTGTATCACTCTCAATCATTTAAGCTTCATATGAATCTTATCGCTCTACTTATTGAGCACCTATTTCACTGTGAATCTCTTTTCATCGGTGAACAGGAATTCCGTAGGACAACTTTTCGGATGCGACAGGGCAGCTTTTGTTAGATAACCTTTCTCTTGTCTTTAATCTGCTCACTGGGGAAATCATTTTCTGATCGTATAAGGGCCTCGTTGCGCAGGTGATGCTTCACGATTTCACGCAGGAAATTTCGTGAGATATCCATTCATTTAGCCTATTCATATGGTCTACTTTAACATGAGCCCTGTAGTGCCACCTTATGCGACAATTTCCACAGATTACCAGAAGCTAAAGCAGCCTTCTGAAAGTGACTCATCACATGGGGGATGTTCTGCACGGCACATATTTGAGAGAGCTTTCTAATTTTGTACTCTCAAAATTGTTCTAATGGGACGGAATCTGAATCCAACTCAATGCCAGCTGGCCCATAGCTTAGAAAGGGTATAATGCGTTTTTCACGCCCGCAGCTGAGAATGCTCTACTGACATCTGCAAAAAAAAATAAGGCTTAAGTGTCAGTGAAGCGTGAATAAGAAAACTTGAGTTGAAAAGGGTACGCAATTAACGCATGTGAAATTGCTATGTTAACGTTCTTAATGTTCCTGTTAACCCCCAACTTCTCTGAGATTCTCCTGAAATATGTCTTTTTGTTGACATTTTCAACTAATGGTTCGGTCTTCTATATATCTCTGAAACTAAATGGAAACCAATTGAAACGTTCATGATACAGCTTGCAAGTTCCTGAACTAGAACGTACTAACAACGTCGGGAGCTTTCAGAACCAGCCAGAAATCACGCGAACATGGCGAATTGGTCATTCAAATATCGCTTCTTTCAGCGCAACAGAGATTACATTGGCAACATTACATCTGCCACGAATCCGCGATGTAAATGTTCTGGTAACCCGCTCCAGGAAAGATAATCGTAATTCGAATGCGTTTTGAGACCAACAATGAAATTATCTCTACAGGAACTCCAGACACACTAGCTTCCACTCAATAATTAAACATCGGCTGATTCGACTCATGAGGAGATTGGTGCAGAAGACACTTTCGAAAAGAAGGAAAAATTCAGTAGTATGAGAAGGTCTGATGTGATAGAATTAATGGCTGGAGAGCGAACTATGGATTATAAGTAGACTCGCTGGAGAAAGCCGAGTGTGGAATAAAGTGTGGATTAAAGAATTGAAACAAAAAGCATAATTTGAGCGAAAACAGCCCACTTAATGCTTGAAGTTGTTTGCTTAGAGCAGTTCTTCCACAATGCACAACGAACATGCATTCCAGTGCACAACAGTTCCAAATGGAGGAAGGAATTTTGTTCAAAATCAAAAGACAATTCCCACTATTTCCACTGTTATGTGAACCGAGTGTAAATGTTCGGACTCGGAAATTGTGAATAGAGGGAAACCTATAAAAAGTCTAAGTCAATAAACTTGCATTAGCAGCAGTCGTCGAACATGTGTAGTATCTATAAGAATTCTGCAAACGAAGTGTAATCACCAAATCATTCATATTCCCGTTTGAAATGAACAACAAATCACTTCCCCCATACCATGCCGATATCGTCAGAAATGGAGAGCGGGACACACTGTCCAATCAATGCGTGTGAAAAGGAAATTATCAGGATCGAGAGCGCTCTCGTAATCCGCGCTAAGGGTATAATATTTGCTCAATCAAGAAGATGGGTGATTGGTCAAAACATTCGAGTTCTTCCGTATGGCTTCAACTTCATTTGGTTAAATGCTCGAGACTTTTGCATTTGCAATCTTTTGAGAATAGTAGGAGCAGCTTTCTCACGAGGAGGGCGGAAGAGATAAATTGATGCTGTATATAATCTTTGAAATATTGACTGACCGCGCTGTTTCCACCGACAAAAGCCCGTTTGTGACCCCGATCACTTCAAAGGGTTTCGATTTTCCACTGGTGACACCAACATATTTGCACTCACTTTTAAAAAATTTTTTTAAAAGGAATCTTGAAAGTGTCTTTTCTCGATGTCCAAAACTAACGCGATGATGACCAGTTGGCGAGTAAACTTTGGATGGCAACGATAGCAAGCGGCATTTGAGAGAGCCAATTAATTCAAACTTCAATCCGAGGTTTCCCAATAACCACAGTTATAGATTACCAAGTTCTCACTCTGACTCTCCTCGAGTTTTCCTTGTGATTATGCCAATCTTCAGTTTCGGCATTCAGCCCAATGAAACCCTCGCTACACGCGAGCCACGGACAAGCCTGTGAACGTGAACTATCTCTGCTTTCTACGTAAATCCTTCTAACTAGGTTGTCTTGTTTTCCTGATCTGCCCATTCTCAATCATTTTGGAGCCCTACTGCGAAAACAACTACTCACTGAGATCGAGTCGCTGATTAGCTCTGAACTTACAACGCGGCGCTGCTCAAACGTCATTCCTCCTCGAACAACAAATTTACATCCACTTCTGGAGATCAATCTGAAGGAGATAGGTTGGAGGAAAGAAACAAAAGGCCCAAATGGTAGGATGATCAGGTTTCATTGGATTTTGGATCGCACTTCGAGCGAACGACTGCGGTGAATTGGGGGCGGTAACATCATTTTTTCTGAAAGAGAAAGAGAAAAATAAAGAACATCACCGAGGCAGGAATGCTCTACTCAATAAGAATAGAAGACAGTAACGATTGCCTCTACTGCTCATTAACAATTCTCTACGAAATGCAGAGAAATCATGCAAAACAGCCCCTGCAAATAGTGCCCATCAGAAAAAGTTTCCGTTCACCCTGAATAGCTCCTGTATGTGCCGCTCACTACTTTTGAATTTAGGATACTTGAGATATCCAATGCATCATTATATATTCTTAGCCTGACATTCAAGTGAATGCTCATGGTAATATTTAACTTGCAATATATGGAAATGGTAAACAAAAGATGAGGCCAAAGCGCTTTTTGTCTTCAAAGCGTGCTAATCCTACAGAAAAGAATGGTGAGAGCAAAGCTCGTGTTCCACTATAACCGGATACGTGAGAAGACCAAAACTGGAATAAAATTTATGTTTTCTGTAGAAAAATAGTTTAGTTTGAAATACCCATTCTTGTTCATGTTTCATGAAAAGGTACAGTTTAAGACTGGGAATACTTCTCTAAATACAGGATGCGCATACACATGGTAACAAAATACAGGGTGCCCTTAAATATGGTGAAACTTTTCGAGCGTCCGTAATTTCCTTGTTTGGAAGTTTTCTCCGAATCTGCACCTTCCTTTGTGTTTATGATATACCTTAACCCACATATCTACTTTGGCGCTCTCAATTCGTCAGATTTCAAAAAACCGTAGTGCCTCGCAGACATCCACCAAAGACTCCGTCTTTGCGCGCATTTGGTGAGTCCTTATCCTGGATCGCTCCTCGTTTTATTACTTCCCACATGAGTCTCCTGAATCGTGGTGCGTAAACAGGTCAACGACAAACCTCAAAACGGTCGTTTTACACAACGACCCCTTCTCCGAATACAATTGCTTGGGAAGGAGTACGCTGCGGAACCTGCAGAAACACGAGGAAAATGACTGTTGATTTGTTTGTAAGTTCTACTCCGATGAGAAGAACCTAAATCGAGTAAGCAAAAATTTATCCAGATAGGATTCGAAAGCCTTATAAGCTTCTTGACGAGAAGAAATTGGGGAGAAAAAAAAACAAATGCCGTGCGCTAATTGCGCGCGGCACGTGCTTCGACACCTTTTTTCCAATTGAAGGGTGTTCAGCGTGGAAGAAATGTTGAGATACCAAAGCATACCCTATTTCAGACTACGAGTGCTGAAGCCACTGGCAAGAGCCGAATCGCCTCTCGTAGCCATTTTCCCTCTTTCATGATGGTTTGGGTTAGAATCTCTACCATTAGAGCGATACCGCAAATTTTGGTCGAGAAAAGTAGAAAATCTAATCCGAACCTTATCAAGAGGGTTTTCTGAAAGGATGCAGCTGAGGGTCGGAGATTTTTCTAGAAGTATGGTACGAAAACTATGGCGCACTTGCTCACGAATGGGAAAAGAGAAGTGCGAGAAGACTGGTGCTGAGGAAGTGTTCGCAACTTCACTCCAGCTTCCAACCTTCCTTGGATACAGTCCGTTCTGGAGAGGAAAGCCTGCGCTCAAAAAGCACCACTGCTGCTGCTCCCAAGAAATCAATGAAAAAGCCTGTGAAAAAGCCTCATCGACGGTGACAGGCAGAAATTCTCGAAAAACTCTGGGCGTCTTCGTCGATGAGGCTTTTTCGTAAGCGGTTCAATATGAAATGCGGTTTCTGTAGCCCAATTCTTTTGCTACCATATTTATGGCGCTTTCGTACGAATCGATGTTCATGGCCAAGTGCGTATTGACGAGGACACCTACGCCGCCGACGCCTCTACTGTCGCATGTTCCAAGGTTCTTCTCCAGTCTCAAATACAGCGTGTAGCGGGCGATGCCTTCTCGTCTCGGTCAGTCCGATGACGTCGTACTTGATCTTCCTAGCTTGCATCATCAGGTCTTCTATACACGCTTCTGATGCAAGCGTCCGTGCGTTGAAAGTCCAGATCGCCATCTTAGTCCTTCTCCTTTTGGGCAGCCTGTTTTGGCCCTGAGATTTTAGCAGCCTCTCCCGAGCGGTCCTACCCAACGCTGCCGTATTGGGGACTCCCTCAGGTTCAGGGGAATGAGGCCCATTTGTATTACTGTTTTTGGCGTGAAGATACCCAACGTGCAGCTTGCCAGGCTCTGACGTGGGGGCTATTGCCTCCGGGGGCTCGCCAGGCTATCCCGAATCGGACGTTTGCGATTAAGAAGATGCGGCTCAATCCCAGCTCTAACCATCTTCGTTGCTTACGCACCAACATCGAGCTACGAAGAAGAGGAGTTGGAAGCGTTTTATATGGATCTGAAGAGGTTGTACAGAGAAGACCACACTTTCTTCAAAGTCATCGTCGGTGATTTTAACGCCAAGATTGGCCCCAGAAGAACGGCTGAAGAGCTTCACATCGGGACTCACGGAGTGGAGTGGAATGAGCAGGGTGAAAGGCCGTCCGAGTTTATCATGACGACCCACACCATCCATGGTAACTCGCAGTTCCAGAAGCCCTCTCATTTAAGATGGACATGGGAGTCACCTGGTGGACAGTTCTATAATGAAATAGACCACATCATCTTCAATCGAAGATTTTGCCTGACCGTCGCTCGACGTCGCTGTTGTTCCGAAGTTCTACACGGGATCGGACCATCGTCTCCTCCGCGCTAGATTCCGCTTCTCAGTGCGTGGGGAAAGAGCTATGAAGTTTCGGAAACGAAGCCCCAAGACCTCCATCAACTGGGACCACTTCGCTTCCCTTGCGAGTATATGGAAGGATTCCGTTATCGACAACATCGACGAAGAATACAACCGGCTCGTCGAGCATCTTCACGATAGTGCTACGAAAGCAGAGAGTCTACAAGTAGCCAAAAGACGACTCTCTTCGAAGACTCTCGAGCTGATACGCCAGCGTGGAATCGCGCGAGCTACAGGCAATTATCAACAAACGTCCGAACTTGCGAAGCTATGCAGAGAAGCGATAAAGGAAGATCTGAAAGAGAGAAGAGCAGCAGTCATGGACGAAGCAGCCGAGGCCGGAAAGAGCATTCGCAAAGCCCGACGGAGCTTCGCCAATTACAAGACCAAGATGACCTCCCTTCGTCGTCCTGACGGAACCGTTACTGCATCCCGGAGGACAATGGAGACGGTCATCTACGACTTCTACTCGGATCTCTCCGACAGCCACGTCTACTTGCCTACTCACCATCTTAGGCAAGACGAATATATCGCTCCTTCGGTTCTCCCTTCCGAAATACGACATGCCATCACGTCGATGAAGAACTGTACAGCGCCCGGTCCCGATAGGATCAAACCAGAACATCTGAAGAGTATACCACCAGTCATCATCAAAACTCTGGCTAGGCTCTTCACACGGTACCTGTCGGAATGCAATGTGCCCACGTCGTGGAAAACTAGTAAGACTGTGTTGCTGTATAAGAAGGGAGATCCAGACGATATTGGCAATTATCGCCCAATCTGCGTGCTGTCCGTAATCTACAAGCTTTTCACTCGTGTCATCTTAAACAGGATTGGCAGAATATTAGATGAAGGACAGCCATGCGAGCAAGCAGGGTTTCGGAGAGGGTTCAGTACAATCGATCATATCCACACCCTAACAAGGCTCATTGAAGTATCGCAAGAGTACAAAATGCCGCTATGTCTTACGTTTATCGACTTGAAGAAAGCCTTTGACACCGTTGAGACAGAAGCGGTAATTGAAGCCCTGTGCAACCAGGGTGTTCCTACGCAATATATAAGGATGCTTCGTGAGCTCTACGACAGCTTCACGACCAGGATTTCACCATTCTATAAGGAGGTCATTGTCAACGTGAAGAGAGGGGTTCGGCAAGGCGATACTATTTCGTCCAAACTTTTCAGTGCCGCCCTCGAGAATATCACGCGTCATTTGGAATGGGAAGACTTGGGAGTGAAGATCGACGGCTGCTTCCTACATCACCTCCGCTTTGCAGACGACATCGTGCTTATAACATCGAACATCGAGCAGGCGGAACGAATGCTGGCCGAGTTTGATAGTGCTTGTGGAAAGATCGGCTTGAGGCTGAACCTAACGAAGACGATGCTCATGAGAAACGGATTGGTACCATCTGATGCTCCTTTCACGTTAAACGGTACGAATATCTCCGAATGCTCTAGCTATGTGTATCTAGGTCGGGAAGTCAACATGATGAACGACCTAGCTCCGGAGCTGAGCAGAAGGAAACGCGCCGCGTGGGGAGCATTTAAGAATATCGAGGGAGTAGTGAAGAAGACAAAGAACATCCGGCTCCGCGCTCACCTTTTCGACACTGCTGTCCTTCCTGCTTTGACATACGCCTCAGAGACTTGGACTCTACGAAAGCAGGATGAGCATGCAGTTAGCGTCATTCAGCGCGCTGTAAAAAGGACGATGCTCGGAATTTCTCCATACACGCAAGTGCAGAAGGGAATCCGGAGTTCCGAGCTCCGTCACCGAACGGAAGATCGGGGATGCCGTTGGTTACGCCAAGAAATCGAAGATCAGGTGGGCCGGACACGTTATGCGATATAGTGATGACAGTTGGACCAGGGCGGTTACTGACTGGATCCCTCGGGACATCAAACGAACTCCAGGAAGGCCGCCAACGAGATGGTCAGACTTCTTCCCGAAAGCTCTGAACGAAAGGAATGTTAAACCTCGTGTCCCTGAAGCGAGAACGATTCACTGGATCACTCTGGCTCGTGACAGGGACGAATGGAGACGTCACTGGCGCCCGCTCGAGGAAGTCGATGATCAACGGGACGACAGGTGATACAGGTGATTCATAGCGTAGCCTGTAATTGTCGCTCAGAAACCGCAAGAAACCCAATTCATATCGATGCATGAACTGTTTAATATGCATCGCAGCAACAAAATGAACGTACGCTCATCTGAAATAACCGCCTCCTATACTAATAATATAGTAGCTCAAAGATTCTTCGGATACTCATCGACAGCAGCACTCAACTCTTTGAAAAACTCCATCCCTCGCTATTTCAATGATTTCTCAGAAGCAGCAAAAGTGGTTTGTTTTGAAGTAGAGGCTTCCCTCCCCAAAACACACCATACTCACGGACCCATTGGATTGCAGGCCAGGAAATTCGTAAGTCAATAGGATGCAGGGAAAATTCTTCCAGGGATACGATGTGGAAACTATGGCGCATTTTCTCAGTCTTTGACGCTCAGGAGCACCACCTCAGAAATTTCCCTCATAAAGTTGTCTTATCTTTTTGTACACCTTTCTTGAAAAATAAACAGGCAATCTTGCTTTGATGGCACAGATTCCAGCCCACACCACCGTAGAAGAGGAAAATGGGTGCGGGAAACGATCTGACCTCAAGTTCCTGGCCCCTTGCAGTGAGAAATGAAGGTGTACTCTGGACCTAAATATTTCCTTCACGCTCAACACCTTTTCGTCGAAAAAAAATTGTGTCGAAGCACTTGTCCTGTGCAAGTAGGGCACGGTAGTTGCGCTTTCTCTCAAACTTGTTCTCGTCAAAATGTTCATAAAGCTTTAGAAATCTACCTGCACACAACTTTATTCACTCTGAGAAGATTATTATCGGAGCAAATACACTTGAAATAGAACATACATACATTCAATCCGGCAGTCATTTTTCTCGTGTTTCTGCAGGTTTCGCATCGTAATCTTTCCCAAGCATTTGTTTTCGAAAAAGGTGAGTAATCGAGACAAGATGGCCGTCTTTGAGTGGGTCGTCGACCTATCCACGCACCACGATACAAGAGACTACCATGCGAGCTCACCAAATGCGTGCAAAGACGGAATGGCTATTGAAGGATTGCGAGGCTTCACCATTTTTGAAAAACTGACTATTTGAGAGCATCGAAGCAGTTATGTGAGCAAAGGTATATGAAAAACCTAAACGGTACAGTTTCGGAAACCCTCCAAACAAGGAAATTGCACTTCTGTGGAGTTGTTACCATGTTTGTGGCGCACCCTGTATATGTAAGTGAAGGTTTGTTCAATACAAGACCGATTCCATGAGAATGTCGCAAAGCCAAAGCAACAATTGCTGCCTGCATAAGCCGAGCAGCATACTATCCCAAGAAAATTGTCGCTTGAAAAACTACGGTCACATGAGATCAAGTGAATATAAAATAAACTTCAACCCATACATCAGTGTGTCGTGGGTGGTACGCCGCGACACCATACGATTATACCATGCCCCTATTTATAACAAATTCGGCTTCCGAATTTATGAGATTAACAGGGAAGAGGAAATCGTGACGAGATCTCATTCGTGATTATAAAGGCACTATGCCATTGCGAGCACGTGTTCCACTCTCAGACTGTATGAAATGAAATGGAAGTAGTGTATTAGAATGAGATTAAATAAGAGGAAATAAAAGAAATGAAGGGCTAGTGAAGTCATTTCCCGGGACATGCCTGACCTTGCCCCTGAAGTAAAATCTCACACAATCCAATCAATACTTTCAATCATCCGGCTTGCTGATCAAAAAGAGATGAAGTTTTATACTGCAGCCCTAGCTCTAGTGACACACAAAATTTTTTCACAAGTTCGAATAGAAATTGAAGGTACTGCACACTATCACAGAGTTTAGACGTTGTACTATAGAGATGTTAAATCTTTAGCGTATTAAAAAAGTCAGCGGTGGCTAAAATGCCTTGAAATGGCAGTCACTGCTTTAGCCTAACGATCGCACAGCCATTTCGCATCCATCATAATTGCCAAAGCCAATACGGCAAATAAGCAAAGTGGGATAATGGCTTGAATATGTCAGGTTTCATAAAATAAGCAATATATTCTTGAAGGAGAAGCTAGTTCAATCGAGAGCAGAATAATATTGATAATACGATTAATACTCGCCAACATTGACGTTTTAATACCCTTTATCAAATACGCGTTGGAATTGATTCGGGCTCTAACTTTTGGAGAATCAAACAACAACAATCAACAACAGAGCTGAACATTGATTTGTTTCATCATCATACTTTGTAAAGATACCGCGCCTATATGTTCCTCTTTACCAGTGAACTAAAGAGGTTTAACATTTTCATTACAAAGAAGTTCTGTGAATAAGACCTTTAAAGAAGAAGTCTTCCATGTTTTGAACGAAAAGGAGAGCAGGAGGTTATTGGAATATCGCAGATGGGAAAAAATGAAAGAAGGATATGCCAGGGAGGGGGAATAGGAATGACCATATCTTTGTATATGACTACCCTGGTGAACTAAACGAATTCCCACCAGCAAATTCGTTCTGGTGGAAGCATTTACGCGCGAATAATCTATACATAGGGTGAATGCAAAAGTCTTCAAGACATAAATCCACACATCGTCGTTTCTAGAGTCTTTGCTGCCCTCGGGCCATTATCATAATCTAGAACAACCGCCGCTGAATAGGTCCTGAGAGCCTCTCTTGTAGACCATGACGCAACTTGAGAGATAACTGTAAATATTCATCTTCTACGAATGGCGTTGGGGTCCACTGCTCATTCCGCTGTACCAAAGCAGAAAGTTAGCGAAGCTTCCAACCGCATCCAAATACCATCACCGGCTGCCGTTCGGATAATTTCTCCGTGCGCGGAAATCAGAATTAAAACCTCGTGTCAGTATTGAAGCGGGCTCTGCGTATACCGCACACAAAAGAATGATTTGCGCAATGGCCAGCCCTTTTACAAAAGGGCCACTGTTTCCCGAAGAAGCCCTGTACCATTGAACCTCCTAAGGAGTGATTATGCAGGCTGATATTGTTTTCAAATTCGATTTCCGACAGATCAAAGACCAGGAAAACTACTCTTTTCATCAAGAATGCTTGAGCGGAGGATCTATAAAATGAAAGCCAGCTACGAATTCTAGCCACCCACATCTCTGTGAGAGATGGTCAGCTAAACCGGTCGGCACCAATGGCACTATTCGGCCCTTTTCTTAAAATATACACGACTTCTGTTTTTGCATAAAGTACTCAAAAATGTTTCTCATCAGGTTGACAGTCGATGAGTTGACTTCTAATATTACCACCAACAAATCATTGATGAAGAGCACGAGAACTCCTCAGGGTATAATCTAAATAAATAGCTTCGATATGAGAAAAAAAAACAAAATCGGAGTCAGTAAATGGGAATATTGTGGGTGTGAAAGACATAGGTTAAGCCCTACTGACAACTGCTAGTCATTTGCATTGGAAACACCATTCTTCACTTTTATTGTCTGTCTTTCTGATCAAATTTGCAGCGATGAATCAAACCTGGGCCGATCCAACTGCTCCACACTGCTGGTGGAAGGGTCCCTTTTAACGACACATTCACCTCTGCATTCACAGTCGTAAGCACATACTTTGCTTCCATCGAAGTCCATGACCTTATCAAATATCCGCGTGCAGGAAAGTAAGTCAAACGGCAGCCGGGAGTGAGATTAAACTGCGTTTGGATCTTATTGAGTGGGCCGAGAGAGTATTATCCGGCTAACAAAAAGAAAAGATCCGCCCTTGCAGCCCAAGCCAGAACGGCAACCGAGAAAGGTTTTGCTGTGTTGCTTTTGAAGCTCGAAAAAATGCGCCAATGCGGACCACTCCCTCAAGGCCAGACAGTCATAGCTACCATCTACAGCACTCAGGCCAAGGAACTCGCTCATGCAATCAAAGAAAGGCGAATGAGAAAAACCCATCCTCTACATGCTATCAATCTGCCTCATCCCAAAAAAACCACCCAGTCCAGGTTGGAATACCGTCTTCTGTCCTGCCTTTTCCCCTGACCTCGTCCCTTCCGGCTATCACACTTTTAGGCACCTCAAGAAGTTTCTGGCCAAGGAGAAGGCTGCCACTTTTGATGATCTCAAAAATGATGTAACGTTTTCGATTCACAAACTCCGCTCGGAACCGAGTAGCCGACTCGCCAGCTCGGTGGGTAAATGTCATAGATGATACAGATTCACAAGGGAGAGTCCGAATAAAACTGACAAAGAATCTAAAATCTGAATCCGAACGTCTCAGGACTTTTGCACCAGCCTTAGGCATATGAACAGTTTGATGAGAGAACTGGTGGTTTTCGTGATTTTTTTTCTTTTTCCATTCAGCATACAATAGCCTTCAACTAATATTTTACCACCATTTTCAAACATGGCTCTGTAAAAGGCACAGATCATGATCGAAACGGTTCTTGAGATTTCACAGAGGAATACTGGAACAGACCTGCGCCCTTTTCCTTCTCATTAGCTCATGGGGCAATGTCGGGTTTGAAAGGGACTGAAACAGGATGTAATTAGGGCTCAAAAATTTCCTTCAATGTATACCTCACCCACAAGTGCGCGTGTTTCAAAGGCTTTGTAGAGGTTAGACCATCCATAATGTGGCATCAATTTTGTTACCTGTCGCCTCGTTGATTATCGATTTTCCCAAGCAGGAACCAGGTACGTCTCCATTTTTCATTCCCCCTGTGGCGAGCAGAGTAGTACAGCGGATGGTGCTCATTAAAGGGGCACGAGGTATACCACTTCTTTCAATCAGAACTTTCATAAGGAATTCCAACCATCAAGCTGGCGACCATCATGGTGATCTTTGACGTCCCCAGAGATTCATTCACGTACCGACCTGGTTGAACGGTGATCGCAATGTCACATTACGTCTCCGGCACATCCTATCATCGACTTTTTGGAAACGGCATCCCTGATTTTTGCGCGTTGAGGGAGCTCCGGACTCCGGATTTCCCTCCGCACTTGCGTGTATCGGAATATTTCGAGCATAGTCCACACCAAAGCGCATTGAAGGACGATGGCTGCATGCCCATCCTGCATTCGTAGAGTCTCCAATTCTCCGAGATGTATATCAAAGTAGGAAAGACCGCGGTGCCGAATGTGAGCGCGAAGCCGGATGTTCTTTTGTTTCATTCACTACTCCCTCAATGTTCCTAAATGCTCTCCACAATGTGCAATTGCATCTCTGCACAACTTTGGGAGCTAGGTCGATAAGCCTCTTCCCTTCTCGACCTAAACACAAGTAGCTCTCAAAGACACTGTTCTCGTTTAGCGCAAAGGAGCTGGGTCGATAAGCCTCTTCCCTTCTCGACCTAAACACAAGCAGCTTTCAAAGACACTGTTCCCGTTTAGCGCAAGGGAAACATCAGGGACCAGTCGTATTTCATGAACACCGCCTTCGTTAGGTCCAGTCTTTAGCCGATCGTTCCACTGCCGTTGACGAATTAATTGGGCCAGCACTGAATCCGACTGTTCGATGATCTTTGTTATAGGACGTTGCCGTCTGCAAAGCGGAGCTGATGTAAGTAGCTGACGTCGACCTTCACTCCCAATTCTTCCCATACTAACAATAAGCAACGCATGATGCCCCCGAGAGGGGCACTGAAAAGTTTGGGGAGGATTGTATCGCTCTACCAAACACATCTCTCCATGTTGACGATGACTTCCTTATAGAAATCTTGATCGTGAAGTTGTACAACACATGAAGCATCTTTGTATTTTATGTACAAACACCTAGAGTGCCCAACGCCTCAGAACTCTGCCATTCTAGTAAGAATGACCTATGGAAACCTTATTGATTACAGACAGCATAGATCGGGCCATACCTACCAATATCATCTAAATCCCCCTCCTCATTCAGTAGCTCAACTTTGCTAGTTTTCCACGTGGTCACTTTGCATCCCGACAGGTCTCGCGTGAAGAGCTGAGCAAGGTCCATGTAAAAGTTAGAAGGCCTACTAGACGTTTTGGCTTAATCCTATCAGGACCGGGCGCCGCACGACTCTTCGTCGAAGTGATACCGAATTTTGGAAGCCTATGGAAACTTGCCCAACGGTAAGCAGGCAGGTAGAAAAGTCTGTCGAAGAAATCCGGTTAGAAGGTGTAGATGATATTATCCATTGCCCTTCGAGATGCAAGGACTGTTCCTAGACGACGATGAAGGGAAGTCGTCTCGGTCCCTAAACTGGTGAAGCTCCCGCAGGTCTTACGAATGCTGTTCCAAACCTCGGTGGCTTCGGCGAGGACTTTTTTATCTTATTCTCTGCATAGCTTCGCCAGTCGGCCGTTAGTCGTTATTGCTTAAAGCTCGTGCGATTCAACGCTGGCGTATCAGCTTGAGAGCCTTAAAGAGAGACGCCTGTCGACTTGTAGACTCTGCTTTCCTAGCACTATCGTAAAGATGTCCGACGTTGTATTACTCGTCCTTGGTGTTAATAATGAAATCTTTAATTGTAAGGGATGCAAATGATCCCCAATGATGAAGTAATTAATGCCTTGTTTCCTGTGATGCGCAGCTATTTGTACACGCACTGAAAATAGAATCTATCTGCGGTGTCGAACTTCGGAGCAACAGCGACGTCTGTCAAACAAACTTTCGATTGAAGATGATGTGATCTGTTTCATTAGGGAATTATCCCGAGCCTATCACAAATGTGTCTGAAACAACAACTAAGCAATGGATAGTGTACGTCGATATGACAAACCCGAGCACCCTGCTCATTCCACTCTTTCCGTAAGTTCGCAGAAAGCTCTCCAGCCGTTCTTCTGGGGGTGTAACACCTATGCACTCAAATCGCCAACTCCTTGAGAACGCCATACTGGAAAGAGGCCTAGCTCTTCAAACTGACTCTTGAAAGGTTTTCTGGGATTTCGAGCCAGAAAAAGCATCAAAGCTCGCTTCTCCCGAAAAGTGTGAACAACAGCATCCTGCTCAGAACGGTCTTCTTGACATGAACTTCTGATCTGGCTTGCCAGCAAGGGATGCCTCCAGTATGCACCTTACAATGAAATGAATTGGTGATTCAGCTCTGAATATTCATTTTCGACAAACAATCGTCCAAAAACTTGTTACAAAAAATACTAACCAGGGAAGGATCCCAACTCGAAGTGGCCATTTGTAATAAGACCTATACTGCTAGACGTGTTTTTGGGCGCTGACTTCAAATCCGCTTTCCAAATCTGCCAAGCGATTCTCTGAACGGAGTTATGAGGGTGGTTTTGGGTGACACGTGAGAAAACTTAAATTACATGGATGACAGCTCACCAGACAACGGTGGCTTGGTGTAGTGGTAAGTGTGATGCTTCATGTGCGAGAGACTAGGGTTCGGGTTTTTTGGGGGACCGAGTTTTTGCATTATATAGAATTTTCCCCTCTAGGACTAGGAAATATTTTCATGGTGATCTTATCACGATTTATGACCTTTTAAGGCTTTTGCCGATATTTATCCACTCAAAGTAATATTTCAGTTTTACTCGCATGCCCATGCTCACAGCAGGATTCACAGTAGGGTAACTTTTGCCACTTCATGAACAAATGTGATACTCTAGCACGAAATGCTTGGAACAAAGGAACTTTTCACAATGGGATAGACGGATGAAAAAAAAACTCGTCACAGCTCATTGCTTCACACTCACTAAGCCCCAATCAGAAGGAAAACAGATTTGTGTGAGCGTCCCAAAATCACCCGGGTGAGTGCTTAAGCCGGCGGCATACCATGAATAAAAGAAAGATTTTGAAATCTAACCGACCAGAACTGAAAATAGACAGGCGATAATAAGCAAAGAATGGGGTCTCGGGTGTACACGTAAAAGTTGAGATCATGAGCTACCACATATGAGGTGGTGCGTTTAACCATATTTCTAGAAGGAAATAAGAAATGAGCTAAGGAAATGAGAAATGAGCTTCTATCGGCTGTATTAGCCTCGTGGTAGCATCGAGCAGGGTGTCCTTCCCTTCACCTGCTTTTGTGGAGGTAAAACGAACTGAATAGCTTTCTGATCTTTGAATGATTTCCACGAGTCCACTACCAACAATGCCGGTGCAGGTGAGTCCGGGTCTGCTACGCACCATTGCACCTAATCTAGCATCAACACCCACTCTAACAACATCATTGCTCATCATACATATGAGTTTTACTCGCCCGGACCTCCAAATTCTGCGCAATTTCCCACTCGGTAACAGGTGGGTAGGTAGGAGAAGGAATCAGCATGCATTAAAAGGTCATGAAACGTGATAAAATCACCATGAAAGTATTTCCTAGTCCTAGAGGGAAAAGTTCTATATAATGCAAAAACTCGGTCCCCCACAAAATCCGAACCCTAGCCTCTCGCCCATGAAGCGTCTCACTTACCACTACACCAAGCCACCGTTGAATGGTGAGCTGCATCCATGTAATTTAAGTTTTCTCCTGTAATGTCACCTAAAACCACCCTCATAACTCCGTTCAGAGAATCGCTTGGCAGATTTGGAAAGCGGATTTGAATTCAGCGCCCAAAAACACGTCTAGCAGTATAGGTCTTATTTCAAATGGCCACTTCGAGTTGGGATCCTTCCCTGGTAAGATAATAAGTCAGCACTTTTCTGTACTCGAAGGTCTAGAGGCAGCTCAACACAATCTGTTGGCCAGGTTCCGATCTGATGGCCAGCTACAACATGTCATTACAAAACATTAGCTGGTATGTGTGTGTGGCATGTCGTCTGCTGTGTCGTGTGTGTGTGTGTGTTTGTCGGATAATAAGTGAACTATTAGGTTGGAAGGAAAGTCCTGCAACAAAAAATTTGAAGCGTCAGCAATTTGTAACAACAGTGTGAACATGGTAGCAAGAGTGATAAACTTGTAGGACATTCCTCAAGTAATCAAGAATAAGGGCACGCGTGTGGGCTTTAGCAGCATTACGGTCAATGAATGGACAACACCCGATTCGTACCACCACCTTCTACTAAGCACGCCGAGGAAAAAACGCGGGTGTAGCGGCTCAAATTATCAGCAACCTATTCAATGCTGGCACTGCTCACCGATCAACGGTCAACAATCGGTTCGATCGCTTTACTGGAGGAGATACTAGCTTCGAAGTCACGCAAGCATCGTCTCTTAATTTAATGGAGGTTGAAGGGATCCATCCACTATGAGTTGCTAAACGCAGACTAGATGGACACAGCTATCGGTTCCCCCTATGAACCCCGAAGTTTGGCCAACGGGTTTACAGAAGGACGACCAAATCGTAAATCAGGTCCCCACAAAGGAATAGCGCACGTCGAAATTTCGTTTTAAACACGCGTCAAAAGTTCTACGAATCCAATTGGCTCCAGGTTGTTCATCAGTCGTACTCCCTAAGTGTTGTCC
Source organism: Haemonchus contortus (assembly GCA_000469685.2). NCBI lineage: Eukaryota > Metazoa > Nematoda > Chromadorea > Rhabditida > Trichostrongylidae > Haemonchus > Haemonchus contortus. The sequence goes on along the minus strand of LS997562.1, from coordinate 1,202,450 downwards.
CTTTCACCTACCATGCGCTCCGCCTTCTTGAGCATACCGTTATAGAAAAAAATCGTAACTTAATGCGATCTGAGAACGGTAGTCAATTACTTCTTTGAGTCACAGCTCCCCTACTCCTGGATAAAAGGCATCAGTGATTCACTCAAAGGATAACAGAAGGTTGTTGACCTCTCTGGTGAATATATTTCCGAAAATTGATTGGCCTGGAAAATTTCAGGAATGGTTTGAAAAGATCTTCATTTCGTTGCAGGACTTTCCTTCCAACCTAATAGTTAACGGTGACGGTGGTGATGCTCTACAATGCCTTGTTGACTATTTTTGTCGCGATATACAGGGTGCGCCAAAATTACTTGCTCAAAGTTGCAGAGTTCGACCTATTGATTTGATGCAGCGATGATCTCTCGATTAGCTGCGAACATGTTAAGCACTTCTTCCTTGATCATTAGCACAAGCTTCAATCCTCAGCTCTTACTCCCTCCTAAATGGTTGGACCTCATCTTCTCAGACCCGCTATCATTCAGTTACACCAGATGGGTCGCTGTTCCAAAACCATCGCAAAAGTTCTATCAGTCAGCAGAACTGTGGACTTCACCATCAGACGATTCGAGGAGCTCGATACTACAGAAGAGCAGCCAGGAAGGGGAAGAAAAACAACTGCAACATCCACTAGAAATGTTAAAGTTGTACGGGATATTGTGCGACGCAATCCGAAGAGATCCATGAGGAAGATTGCCAAAAAGCTGGGAATAAGTCATAATTCCGGCCGCCGTTCAGTATGAAGAGAAGCTGAGATTGACTTCTTATCGATGCCGAAAGGTGCACCTTCTAACTGCATCCATGAAGAAAAACCGGATCCAGATGTGCAAGATGCTCCTCCAACGGTTCGCGTCGACGCGCCACCGAGACATTGTCTTCTCCAATGAGAAGCTGTTCACGTTGGAGTCGACCTTCAACCGTCAAATCGGTCGAGTGCTCTGCTCGACAGCTGGAGAGGCTAACAAGAGGGGAAGAATTCATGGACGCTCTGGATATGCAGAAAAAATCATGGTTTGAACAGCGATCACCTACGAAGCGAAGTCCCCGCTGGTTTTCATCGACAACGATGTTAAAATCGAGACGGAAGTCTATTTGAAGAGCGTGCTGAAAAAGTCTTGCTTCTATGGGCAGAATATCACTTCCGCTGTGGACCGTTCGTGTTCCAGCAAGATTCAGCACCGGCTCATAGAGCGTGGGTGGTGCCGAAACACCCTCCCAGGATTTATCAACGCTCAGGAATGGTCCTCCAATAGCCATGGTCTGGATCCAATGGATGATTCCGTATAGTCGCTGTTGGAGAGCAAGGCCTGCTCTAAGCAACACCACTCAATTGATTCATCGAAGAGGGACCTGCTCAGAGCATGGGAAGAAATAACTTTGGAGTACCTTCGCGCCACAGTGGACTCCTTCCCCTTACGTCTGAGGGCCGTGCCCGAGCCTGTGGAGGGAGTTTCGAGATTTGAATTGAGTATGTGTAATGGCTCAGTATAAATAAAGTGTTGTAGAAAAGTTAGTCCTCAATCTATCGTTTCACCGACTTTACAGCGGTGGATATTTCAGCAGGTAATTTTGGCACACCCTGTATATAGAAGGTACTACAGCATGCTAGTCACGCCTGCACTCGCGAAACTGGCATCGACTGTGCTCGAGAAGAATTGCACCTGGATATATATGGACATACCTTCTGCGGGGTAAGTTTATAAATGTTCTGCAAGAGCCACATCGCACATCATAGGCATGAATCATAGGTCAAAACTCTGATTTTAGAAAACTCGACCGACCACCACCGCCTTCTCTCGTTAGAAAACTTTGTTGACACATAAACAGCAATTCTGATTATATATGCACACGATAAGAAAAATTTGCAGATGAATACAGAAAACAGATGAAAGTTGGAAGATAAGAAATCCAATTCAAGGTTGATAATTAGTATCACCCGCATTCTGGACGAGTACTTCCTAAATTCTTAATGGTGGTTCAAAATTATCTTCGAAAGACTGAGCCGCAAATGATATTCCAAATAACCAAGGGCCTTGCCAGATCAACTTGCCATCGTTACAAGCCTTGGAGTTCATACCACACTATCTCATCGCATATGACCGTGTAAAAATTCCTCATTAGACAAGAGAGTTGAACTGCTTCCGACTGTGAAAACCTCAAGGTTGAAGGTTATCCTTTTGAGGAAACGAAGCATATCATTTCAATTATACTTCCGCTCCTTTACCACGTGAAGCCGGAAGATTTGGAGTAGCACTTAGCAAAGGGTTAGAACGGCGTTGCTGGAGCATACCATCCAGCAAGCTGAGCTAGATCAAAGTCATGAGGCGTGTATGAAAAGGTAGGATTTTGTGGTGGATGTATAGGGGTCGGAATCAGTTCGATATTAACACTTCACTGGAAATTCAATGGAAAGAATAGTTCAGACAGTTATCGATGATGATCAAAAGTTTTTCAGTTCCATTAATTTCTGTCGAGAAAGAAGGCCATTAACAAAGACTGCATGGAACTGCTCAAAAGCAGTTTAAGCTGAGCTTCCTTCCATATAAATGTGCAGGTGAAGTTTACGATTATTATTGTGATCACATGGAAAATGTCAAACTTACTCCTCAAGTTGATACTCGAACATATGGCGGAACACAGAGGGCATTCCGCGGCTCTGCACGTAATCCGACATGGCCAATCGAGCTCTGAACTTATACTTCTGAGACCAGCACAAGACATTTTTTGTAATTGCATATGATGACTCGTTGATTGTCGAGTGAGCAGAAATTTTCAAAGTTTCCTTACTGCTTATACTTTTTCGCATTCGTAAAACTAATTGTTATACAACAGGAGCGAACAATGGAACTTGAACACATCTAGTTTGAGTTATCCCTCCAAAATTCCAAACATCTTTTTCCAGCGAGTTCATGCTTTCATGGCAGTGAAATTCAGCAAATTTCAGATTTCAACTTAGTGAAATCTTCATGAATTTCGCCAACCAATTCCAGCAGCATTCGGGTTTAGTTTGAATTATACTCAAAATCGATCAACTCTCCTAGGCTCACGTTTGAGTACCATTCCGAGATTAACGGGCGAAAAATTGCAAATTTCCATTGAATCGTCAAAAAAATTAACAACAGCTCGAAAAGCCCTGCGCCAAATTAAAGACAAGTTTTGATTATAATGCTTGATAACCTATTCACATGGACATCTGACATAGTGATTCATCATATTATGAGTCGTGGTTCCCATTAGAGTCTAACGCTAAAAGCCAACAAAAAGGACCTCTGATACGCCCAGCGTTCATGCATATCAAAAAAATCAGCAGCGAGTTTCCCCTTTGTTAAAAATGGAAACGCATTCTCATCGCATTTGAGTGAGTGACTGAAACTGCGCGTTCGAGAAATTTTGATTTGGCAACGTGCAAATGTGAACACAAGCAATTGAGGCCTAAAGTCTATTGAGCTTTGTGTATTTGCTTCTCTTGGATATGCATTTAAATTTCTGAGACCTGGGACCGAAAATGTAATGAGTAAAACAATCGAGAACGAGGAGGTGAAAGGAAATGATTCGGAGATGGGACGTAGGAGACTCTACTGCCGATCATTTCTGTTTGAGTTCGGCTTCGTCCAGGAATTCGCTAATGTTAAGTCGAGACGGGTTGCGTGAGCGAATGCTGACGATCCAAGGGGAGAGGTATCGTTCATGGTTGTTCGATGCTCTGGTCATGTATAAATACTTTGTACTCTGCTGAAACCCAACTTTCAAATACATTTCCGTCAGATCCAGAAAACACTAGTTGTTCTGTGCCTATGAGTGCGTTCCGCGCACGCTACTTCTCGTTAAATGAACTTATCGCCGATTCAGCAGGTTTCAGGACTCTCTTTGAATAAAACACAATTTGTAGCGAGATTACTCTCTTGAGCATGAAAAGTGAGACGTCCTACGAGAGAGATGCTTTGCGGGCAAGAAAGTAAATTTAACGCCTGCTTCTGTCATTTCGTTTTACTGCATCCGTTGGTAATAACGACGAGCAAAGCTTTTGACCCATCTGCTCACTGACCCGTTTTGATCATCTACTTTGTAAAGGACTCCGTAGCCTTCTGTTTCACGAACTTAATAAAAGTCTAGTGAGTCTGAGTGCGAGACGGGACGATACTATCTGGTGTTCACCACCTACGAATAACCGAGAACCTTATCACTTTTCACAATGGGAAAACTTTTGGATCACTATATTTGGAGCACATACTCAAGTCCATGACTCCTTGTTCGGAAGCTTGAATGAAAGAGAGAAACATGTTGTGCTACTTGTATGGATGTTGCAGATCGTTATATTCCCAGAGTGAGCAGCTTTTGTATTCGAAGACAAGAATGCTGCCGGAATGCTGTGATTAGGATAGGAAGAAAGCCTTTTCTGCCTTCCAGTGTCTTCAAGTGAAGCGTAAGCAGTAGGAAAGTCCAACTGTCTTAGCGAGGGTAGAAACGAATCAGCATCTTCTCGAGTTCTCTCTAGCCCATGTCTAAAGTTGAACTCGGATCAAATTTCTGATGTTCATGCCCGAAGCTCCTTACTTTCTTACTAGCTTCTAGGGACTATTCATATCCTATTCATGTTTCCAAACACTATAAAGTTCTGCTTCGGCTTCAGAATTGAGAAGCTTAATTTTTCGCAAAAATCATCATTCGCCCAGCTTATGCGGAGCTCTTATAGCAAAGAGAGCATGTACAAATTACTCTTAACAGAGAAAATGATGCACCATTTTTGACAATAATATTTTCTCGAGGTACACGCGGAATCGGGCGGACACTATAAATTGATGCATCAAAGATGGAAGCTTTCACAAACGGAGCACCGCTTCTCATTGCTCCGGGCAGTGCCGCTGATTACCGTCATAGTTTCCATCGGCCATTCTTGATCTTAAAATCACAAAGAGGCAAAGGTGGTGTAGTGGCAAGTGGCGCACTACCTCACACGGACGTCACTGGTTCGAATCCCGGATCAATACTCGCCTGGTCCAACCAAGACTCCACCGCTCCGGGATCGGCTATTTGGTACCAGACTCGTCTGGGAAGTGAAAAGCACTGACCTGTACACCGGCTGGCCACCGCAAGTCATTGCATAGCCCACATACGCATTCAATACGCTACTACGTTTCTGAATGAAAAGCGAGTGTGGGCGCATCTTTTTCGTCCTGTATCGCACCAATGATGTGAGTTGATAATGATAATTTGGCTTAGTTAGCAAATGAAAGGTCTACAACCCGCCAATGTATGCTTCGCAGTGATTCTAAAAGCACACAACAGAAGAAACGCCTACGTGTAAAGTCGGAAATCATTTATTGCTATTTTCTCTTATTCTTAGACGATAGCCCTTCGAACATATAAGTACGCTTTGGGATGAAGCTATTCAAAGAAAGATTTCAAAATTTCCAGGTACCGAGTTAAGATCTGAGGAGCAGAGCCAAGCAATAGAAAATCGAAAAAGTAGAAAAAGAGCAAATTTAAAAAAACGTTACTTTTGAAGCGAGTAAACAAAACAAAAAAGGAAAAACGAAATCAAGCTGCTCGCTTGAGCTCAGGCCTCTTTGCGCGGTACTGTAATTTATATATCAATGCTTACACTGAACACCCATCAAAACCTATGGCTTTCCTGAATAGAAAGTATTAGCTCAAATTTGAATCCTCTACCTCCACCGCATCATCACTCTCTCGCTAATGACCTCTGAAGCTTCCTTGTAAATAGAGAAATGCGACGATCTGTACAGCAAACTTCGCACGAGAAACCATATTGCAGAAGTCGCCACCTCGTCTATGAAAGAAACTAGATGCCAATTCCAGTAACTTCATATACTTTTACATCAGGCTACGACAACGCAATCCAAGGGGCCGGGGGGTAATGATGACTGATGTCTTGAAATAGGCGCCATGACGGAAAAACAGCCTTTAGCTTTTCAGATGATGTTCTACCACCTGACTACTACACACTTTCAGGCCTTGCTTTCTATAAAATTTATTAGACGACAGCAAAAAATTAGTACGAGAAATTGCTCCTCTGGTTGCTCTTAACAAAGATGATGAATCCAACCTATAATATTACTACCAAGTGAAAATGTTTACGTAATCTTTCAGGCAAAAGGACAGAGCACTACAGAAAGAAACTACTGAATAAACACGTCGTACATGCCGTTCCTGGGGTTATCACGTTCCTGAGGTGGACGAATCCTTTGGGAAAGGGTCGAAAGTTGACGCCTTACAGCCATGAACCAGCTCTGGCCAAGGAAAATATTGAATCTTGCAATCAGAATTTCATCCTGCTATTGAGCTGTTGTGTTATTTTGAATTCTACATGTGGTGTGACCGGCAAAACTGCTCCTCATCTCTCTTTCGGATCTTCTTTATCGCTTCTCCGTTCACCTTCGCAAAGTCGGTCATTTGTTGATGATTGCCTGCGGCTAGCGTGATTCCACGCTGGCGTATCAGTTTGAGAGTCTTCGAAGAGAGATGATCCTTGGCTAATTGTGGGTTATCTGCGGGATGATAAACCGATCTCATGCGAAACATCAAACAATAGCGACAGGAAAAACTTTCGATTGAAGATGATGTGATATATTTCATCATGGAACTCTCTACCAGGTCACTCCCATGTCCATTGGGTTTCTGGAACTGCAAATAATCACGGATGCTACAGGTCGACACGATAATCCTTGACAGTCTCTCTTCCTGCTCATCCGTTCCATTAGTCCCGATGAGCTCTTCAGCCGTCCTTCTGCTGTTAATCTGCCGTTGAAATCCTCGACGATGACTTTGAAGGACGTGACGCCTTCCCTGTAGAGATTCTCCAGCTCCTTTGCAGTTCGATACCGATGCATAGGCAATGAAGATTGTTAGAGCTGGCTGGGGCATAACCACATTCTCTCGATCGCAGACATCCGATGAAGCTGCCCTTTATTCCGAGGGAGTCAAGCTCTCGTACGAATCGATGTTCATGGTCATCTGTGCATTGAACAGGACACCTATAACGCCGCTTTTACTAAAGCATGTTCCGATAAATAAATATTCTCGAATCTCTAGAACGATGTGAAGTGGGCGGACTTCTCGCCTCGCTCAATCCGATGACGCTGCCCTTTATTTTCCTGGATTGCCAGATCTCTGATAATGTTTTCGATAGAAGCCTTTGCGCGTTGAAGGTAGAGATCGCCATCTTAGTCCTTTTCACTCCTTGATAGCCTGTTTTGGCCCTAAGAGTTCAGCAGCCTCTCCCCAGCGGTCCTGCCCAACCCTGCCGTATTGGGACTTTCTCGGGATCAAGGGAGTGAGGCACATTTATGTCACTGTTTTTGGATTGGAAACACCCATGAGTAGTTTCTCTATCTCTGACGTGGGTGCTCAGTTGATGACAAGAAGCTAATATCAGGCTAATCTACAGTGGACCAAGAAACCTAGTTTGGAGGCGGCTTCAAATCGCTTACCGGATACTTCCCAATCCCTCAAATGCAAGCTTTTTGTTTAGCCCATGTGCAGGACAGCAACCGCACACGAAGACACTGTACACGTATGCATGGATACACTTGCGAGATACAGAAGGTATATCAACTCAGCACAACAAAAACAGAAAGTCCATTAACCAAATTCACTTGCTTCTCTGTGCACGTACCGCTGACTTTGGTCGGCGACTTACTTGCCTATCTGTCGCCTGGGGTCATGTAGCGTAACGTCGTAACTCACAATTACAACACAACAAACATATGTCACTAAGACTAGCGAGAAACGTCAGAAAATGGGTCAGTCCGTGGGAAAATCGAAAAGAGAGTGGGATCTGATTTCCTACTAAGCTGACTCCTGTTGTTATGCCATAGGTCTCAGAAGATCATACAACCCCTCTTTCGACTTTAGGCTTCCCGCTTACTCGTGCTTCCTGATTTTTCCTTCCGAGGGCCACACCAAGTATTAGGTTGATGCATAATTACTGCGGATTTTTTCGCGGCTTTTTTTCTCTTGATAGAATTTGAACATTGAACTCGAGTTTCTCCTAGAAATGATCTACTTAATTTCCTCTACAAGAATATACTCAAAAAACCATCCGCATATTCGCGAAATTAGACTTAACTACTTCGAGAAAGATTGGAAGGTGGCACAGTCATTCCGCGATCTCAGTAACTTTTCGGCGATCGAACAATCAGCCAGAGCCAACCAAGAAATGGGATCTGCCCCTAAATCTGCTATATTTACCAGCAGAAACTTTTATGGATGATCGTGTCAACCGTTCGTTGATAGACTGGCTAGGGAATAGAAGCTACGACGATTTGGATGTCTTGATGGCTGTTGTCAAGGCGTGGATCGCCCGTAAAGATCAAAGCTTCTTCGCTTTCGGGATCCGACTATCTAGCCCGTGGGAAGCAGTGCTTGACGTAGGTGGTGGTTACGTTCCGGAGTACTTATTTGAACATGTTTTTGCTCAGTATTTTTATCGTTTCGTTGAGTAAATTTTGTTGAGAAAATCCCGCAATAATTATGCATCAACCTAATATATATAACCTAATATATAGAGGCAGGTAAAATGCAGGGGAAATAGAAAATATCAAAATAATCGTGCTTGACCGTCAGGAAATCATGTGTACCTTCACTAGATCACCTAATGAAGATCGCCGGAAAGTTACTAAAATCGCGGAATGACTGTGCCACCTTCCAATCTTTCTCGAAGTAGTAAAGCCTAATTTTGCGGATATGCGGATGGTGTTTCGACTATTTTCTTGTAGAGGAAATCAAGTAGATCATTTCCAGAAAAAACCCGAACTCAATATTCAAATTCGATCGAGAGGAAAAAAGCCGCGGAAATAGCTGCAATAATAACGCATCAACCTAATATTTTTGCAGAGCCCTCGCACTGAATGGGGGAGCACCTTCATTTGTGTACGCGAGTTAGTGAAGATTTTGCACAAGGGGGGATTGACCAACGCGCTTCCAAGCTCAAATCAGGCTAATGTTCAGGGTCGTTGCGGTCTGCACACAACTCTTCTTTGCATTGCATCAAACAAACCGCTCCCTGAAACTCGCACTATAATGAAACGGAACCATCTCAGAAGAGAAGTTCCGTAGCCTTCTGAGAATTATTTCACAATTTAGATTTTAGGTTTTAGATTTTTACCTCAGGGAGATTTTAGATTTTTACCTCAGAGTAGATTTATTCTTCATGTCCTTTATGGGTTCCACTGACAGGCCACTTTCTCGCATTTGTGGCTCGTTACAGCCAGAAGTGAAATTAAAGAGGTGAGGCTACGTAGCACACCCCAGGACGCGGAGAGGAGGGGGGTCAATCGCCGATGAAGGTGCAAACTATCTCTGGGCGTCCCAAGGTGGCGGGTAGGGGAATTAATCGCTGACCAAAAGTCGTCAGTAGTTTCCCAGAGACGCAGATGGATTCAAGGGTTGGAGGACTCCCTGATACTGCTGTGCTGGTCAACATACATTCTGTTCCTGCAGATGTATCCACGCATACGTGCGTGGAGAGTCTGCGGGCTCAGTTGGTATCCTGTTAATCCACTCACCTACCGGCTTAGGCAATACGAATATATCGCTTCTTCGCTGCTCCCTTCCGAAATTCGACATGCAGTAACGTCGATGAAGAATTGTACGGCGCCCGAATCCCAATAGGATCAAGCCGGGAGATTCGAAGAGTCTTCCAGCAGTAATCATCTGAAGTCTGACTAGGCTCTTCACACAGTAACTGTGGGAATTCAAAGTGCCCAGGCCGTGGGAAAACTAGCGGGACTCTGCTGTTGTATAAAAAGGGAGATCCAGACGATGATGGCAATTATCGCCCGATCAACCTGCTGTCTGTAATCTACAAGCTTTTCACTCGCGTCATCTTGAACAGGATTGACAGGACATTGGATGAGGGACAGCCATGCGAGCAAGTAGGATTTCGGAGAGGGTTCAGCACAACCGATCATATCCACACTCTTGCAACTCATTAAAGTATCGCGAGAGTACGAAATGCCGCTATGTCTTACGTTCATCGATTTTCGAATCGAATGTTCGATTCGAAAAAAAGCCTTCGACATCGTAGAGACAGAAGCGGTAATTGGAGCCCTGGGCAACCATGGTGCCTTACTCAATATATGAGGCTGCTTTGTGAGCTCTACGACAACTTCACGACCAGGACTTCACCGTTCTACAAGGAAGTCAATATCAACGTGAAGAGAGGTGTCCGGCAGGGCGACACCATTTCTCCCAAACTTTTCAGCGCCGCTTTGAGAATATCGTGCGCCATTTGGAATGGGAAGACTTGGGAGTGAAGATCGATGGCCGCTATCTTCATCACCTCTGCTTTGCAGATGGCATCGTGCTTATAACACCAAATATCGAGCAGGCGGAACGAATGCTGGCCGAGTTTGACAGTGATTGTGGAAGGATCGGCTTGAGACGGACAGGTACCTCGTGAAGAGCCAAGACAGAGTTCTGACGATTGCTGCTGGAAGGTTCTTCAAATGTTCTGGCATGATCCTATCGGGACCGGGCGCCGTACAATTCTTCATCGACGTGATGGCATGTCGAATTTTGGAAGGGAGAACCCAAGGAGCGATTCCTCACGGAACCAATTTCAATTTCAGGAGAGTGTTCATCACTGATCTCTTATGAAAGTAGTCATGGAACTGGAATCGCAGCCATAGGATAGCGAACGCGCCCGTCGAAACTAGGTCACCTCGTCCGAATCGCGCGCGACGCAGCCCATTTCGAGCTCGTGACGACATTAAAGTACTATTAAGTGCGAGTGGAGAATGATTAGCCCTAGTCCGTGTTTTCTCCTTTTTAAGCTGACTGCCGTCGAGTAAGCGCAAATCAAAATGTTCCAATGTAGAAACATCGACCGGGTACAGTTGGCTTCTCGAACGTCTTCACGATACATATATCTGCACGTGCAGCGACCGGTCGTCTTCCCGTGAGCTTGTGTTTTATTTTAATTTTTTTGTACATCGTTCTCTACTTTATAAGCTTTTTGTTAGACCACATTTTAGGTAAATATTAGACTTTAAAATTTGTTTCTAATACATAGTTTTTGGTGTTAATTTTTTTGGTTACTAACTAGTTTTTTTCTTTCTTGGCAAGTTGGTAAGGCCCCTGGGAATTGACTCTACTTCTGGTAGATCAAAGATCACAAAGATGCCCCCGAAAGAACTGCGTTCCAAGAAAAACTCTGCTTCCTCGCAGCCCCCATCTACCTCGAGTGGGAGGGGTGGTACGCAGCCTGCACCTAGTTCTCCGGCACCTACGTTCAAAAACATGTCGGCTATGGAGCTTATAAGAAACATAATGGAGCTAAATCAGGATCCGGTGATCGGCAATATGCTTATCGCTTTTTCAGAAAAAATTCCAACGGAATTTTCCGAATTTATTGAGAGTGATAAATGCAGCCCAAGCATTGTCACCTCCGGCCTTGATGAGATCCAAGGTGCGGCTCCGGCTTCAACCCGTCAGAAGGATCTGGAAGAGAAGGTTACCGCTGTGTTAGATGTATTGGACCTCGAATGTCGACCGGCTGAGGTATACCGGATGGGCAGGCCAGACCCTGAGCGCCCGCGCCTTGTCAAGGTGGTTCTGCCTACCAGGACTCATTGGCGGCGGGCTCTGGCTAACGCACGCTTACTTCGCGGTGCTGGGTTGTCCAACGTCTTCATCCGCAAAAGTATGACCGAAGACGAAAGAAAACGCGAGAGTGAGTTACGTCAGCAGGCGCGCGAGCGAAACAAGGGCAAAACTCTCCGCGAGTGGGTTGTCTACCAGGGGCAACTGAAACATGTATCTGAATTACCGCACAGACGCTCGGGAAACCTCTAGCGGCGCACGGTCAAACTGCCCTAACCTGCTTCCTGCTAAACGCCCGTAGCTTGTCGAATAAGCTTGAACATTTACATGCTTTTATTTGTCAAGAAGAGCCAGACCTTCTATTAGTAACTGAGGCGTGGCTTACGCCCACCATTCTTGATACGGAAATAGTTGCTAACTTGCCTTATGTATTAGGTTGAGTCATAAGTCCTCGGACAATGTGATAGTGATGAGTTCTAGCGATCATAACTCGGGAAAGAGGTGACGAAAATGAACACGCGAGGCATGGTTAGATAGAGTATGGAAAGCTCTTCCGAATGCATACTGGATTTGCTGTCCAGCTGTTTCCTTTCCCGCAACTTTGCCTCATGATTTCAAGCCGTCGCAACTCCACATCCGCAACACCATCATATTTATTTTTTTATCGGGCCATAACCCGCGGCAATCGGTAGAGGTATGAAGGACGTTCACAAGCAGGACGTGTACAATTTACAAGTAATACTAGAAGTTCGCATCGGGCGGCTATTCCATCGAAGATGAAGACCGTCCGGGATGCTCAATGGAGTTGGATTTGGACGTGCTGCGAAGCCAGGCGGAAGCCGATCCGCATCAAACCACTCGTGAACTGGCAGTCACCCTTGGGGAGCCATTCCACAATTATTCGTGGATTGAAGTCGATCGACAAGGTGCGAAAGCTCAGTTCATAGATGCCTCATGCTTTGAAGCAGTATGACATAGACCGCCGCGACGACGTGGCACTTTCTCTCCTCACGCTCAAGCGCACCACACGTGGCTCGAGTGCCTAGTCACCAGGGGTGCGAAGTCGATCCTATACTCTAACGTTCACAGGCGTGCTCAATGGATTGACAAAGAGGCGGATGCAGAAGACTCCCCCAAACCCAACGTACACGCTAAGGAGGTTATGCACTGGTTCAGGCGGAGCGTTCAGTGTGTTGAATAATGAGAGATGCTAGACGAAGGATGCACAATGACCGCACACGTCTCCGTTTCGCAACCGAGGAATTTGAAGCGAATTTCGAAATTACACGTCCACAGCAGCACAAAGTTTACTTCCAGCACGACAACGCTCGCCTTCACATTGCAAGAACGACCAAAACTAAAGTGACGAATTCCGGTAGGACACGTTTACCACACCAACGATGTTCCTCAGATTTGGATCCCTCGGACTACCACCTTTTCCCCATCTTCAACGTCATCTTTATGGTCAGGACTTTCAAACCCGCGACGACATCAAAATGACACTGGAGCAGTTCTCCAAGGGCCAGCTCCCAGCGTTCTAAAGCAAGGGCATTTACGATCTGCCCAAGCACTGGCAGAAGACCATCGATGCGAATGGGGCATATTTCAAATGATTCGCTATTGTCTTTTAAAAATTGTAAGATAAGTATTATCATTGCCAATTTGTCCGAGGACTTATGACTCAACCTAATACTTTTTCGCAGTGATCGGAAAGAACGAAGGGGTGGCGGGGTATGCTGCCTAATCAAAGGCAACCTTCTCACCTCCCCTATCGAAGTGACTTGCTTAACCAAAGCCGACGTGCTCTGTTTTGAGCTATTCTGCCCTCGTAACGCGTCTCGGATCCGTTTTGCAGCTGTGTATCGTCCACCGAATTCTTTGAAGAGTGAAGATGAAGAACTAATTCGACAACTCCGTGACTTTGTCTCGTCCCAGGCCAATAACGTCATTGTAGGAGACTTTAACCTTTCAATTGACTGGGAGCATCATCACGCACTTAATCCATCGTCATATGCCTTTCTGGAATTCTTCCAAGAGATGGGCTTTGAGCAGCATGTACATGTACCGACACATGGCAATAGCATTCTCGATTTAGTTCTGTCTGCGTTTTCCAACATAAGAGATGTTACGGTGTCAGCTCCTCTGGCGAATTCAGACCACAACGTTGTTCACTTCAAATTGTTTGAAGAGCTTGGTGGTGCATGTTATCTTCCCTTCCCCGATTTTTCCTCCGTTGACTATGCTGGTCTTGATGAGTACTTCCGGAATGTTGATTGGCTCCACTTATTTGAGCATTACGTCTCTGCCGACGATGCATATGCCAAGTTCTGTAATGTTGTCTATAGAGGCTTAGCGGGCTTCGTACCAATAAAGTTCCCAAAATCTTCCATCATAAGGTATCCACTACAGATAAAAAACCTACTATTCTAGAAGGAACGCCTTTTCCAGGAACTGGATTACCCTTTGAGTTCTCCGCTTTATAAAAAGGTCTGCTCTGACGTTGACTACCATTTGAAAAAGTTTGCTGCCAGCTACGAGCGTCACCTTGGTAGAACTGCTTCGTTGCGTCGGCTGCACCTTTACCTTCGAAACAAGCTTAAGCCCAAGCCATCCCTTCCTATATTAAAAGATCAAGCTGGGTCGAATCTCCATAAGGACTCTGCTAAGGCTGAAGCTCTGGGTCGATATTTCGCTAGTGTCTTCTTGGATGCGAGTGCTTGTGATGGTGGCGTAGGAAACAGCTTGAAGTATATCTACCGTAGCCTGCCCGACATATACTTTCACCCTACTGACGTTCGTTTGGTGCTGAAAAATTTAAAGCCTTCAACTAGTGAGCCTTTCGATGGTATACCTCAGATCGTTTTCAAAAAATGCTGTCACTCACTATGTTATCCACTTTCCTTCTTGTTCAATATATCTTTCCTTCTGGGACAGGTCCCCTGTCTTTGGAAGAAAGCTATCATTACTGCCATTCCGAAGCACCCTGGAGCTGCTAGTGTTACTGATTTCAGGCCTATCAGCCTTACGCCTACCCCTGCTAAAGTCATGGAGAAAATTATGTTTGAAAAGTTACTAGCCTGGTTTCAGAAGTTCCATCTCGTCCCGGCTGAGCAGCACGGCTTCCTACCCGGGGCTTCTGCATGTACTAACTTGCTCGATACTCTGTATGATGTTTGCTGGGCTATAAACCGTGGAAAGTCTGTAGACATTATTCATCTCGACCTCTCCAAAGCTTTTGATAAAGTCTGTTATCCTAAGCTCATTAACAAACTGGAGCACTACGGAATTCGTGATAAAGCCCTTGACTGGATAAGGTCGTACCTTAATGACAGGAGCATAACGGTTCGGGTTGGTACTAGTTACTCTTCTGAATTCATCTGTACCAGTGGGGTTCCTCAAGGTGGAGTACTATCACCTTTACTGTTCTTGATTTACACCATCGAGTTGCCTCAAATACTCAAAACATGCAGCGATATTCACGTACAAGTCTACGCTGATGATATTAAACTGTACGCTTCGTATGAATGTTCAAATAGAGAAGCCATACAAAAGGCACTGGAGTTGTCAGTTGAGAAAATGAGAGTATGGGCATCTGACTGAGATATTCCCTTAAATCTGAGCAAATGCCTGGTGATGCATTTTGGGAACTCTGCTGCGACGGACTACATCGTAAATGGGATAAGACTCCCAATTTGTGACTCGACTAAGGACCTTGGAATCATCTTTGATAAAACTCTCAATTTTTCTGACCAAATTAATGAGGCTGTGAAAAAAGCATTCGCCGCCATGTTCGTGATGATGAGGAACATCAAATGCTCTGATTCAACCATACTACTGCGTCTTTACAAAACTTATGTCTTACCCTATCTGGAGTATTGCTCGCAGGTATGGAGCCCATCTCTCAAAAAAGATGTCCTCAGGATAGAACGGGTCCAGCGCGTATTCACGCGTATTCTTTGGATTAGGTCGACACCTTGTGTTGACCGGCCCCGTTTACTCTCGTACGGCGCGCGCCTCAAACGCTTTTCCCTCAAGTCCTTGCAATACAGACGCGTAGCGGCTGATCTAGTGCTCTGTTTCAGGGTACTTCGAAAAGAGGTAAAACTGCGTGCTAGTAAGTACTGGTGCTTCAAACCCACAAGTGAAAGGTTGGGTGGCTTCAACCTTCACTACGCCAACATTCATCCTAGGCAGTACTCTTTGATGTTCAACAATTTTTTCTATCGTTGTGCCAGGTGGCTTGAACTGCTTCCGTCTGAGGTACTTCAAGCACCCAACAGCAGAATATTCAAAAAAAAAGGCTGAGCAAGATCGATTTATTGCGAACATTGCATATTCCAGAGTATATCTGACTCCCTTTTACTGTTTTTCAGGCAAGTACTGCGTTGATGTTTATCCTACAGGTTATCTGCTGTTTACTCTCGACGGACATTTCCACAGTTTTACCGGCTTGATTGACTTCTTTCTAGATCGAAAATGATTCAGACTTCGTGTTGCTTTCACTGTATATGTGAATTATGTCAAGCATGATATTTGTTCAAATGAGCATGAGCGTGCTAGTTCTACCTCCCGATATCCCTTCAGCAACTCATGTTCTTCCATTTTTTTTTCTGGAAGCAGGCAGGTAGCGATGCAATGAGCAGTTTCTGATTCGTCGTGCTGTGGGCTTTAGTTGTGAGTCTTAGTTGTTTTAGGATCCTTCGGTTTGATGAACCCCCTCGTTTGAGGTCCCCCTTGGTCTGTTCGACCGGGGTTCCGGACGAATTCGTTCGTAACGGACTAAGTTGTCAGCATGCCTCGGTTCTTCTGTCTCTTTACGTTCTGGATCAAGGACCAGGATCTTGCGGGGGGACCCCTCATCTGCTTGACAGGGGAAAACAACCTTATCGACCTCACAATGTAATGCCCTAGCTCCTCTCGTTTTTACTGACATTTCGACATGCTAACCTATCTGCTTTTCTCATTTATTTCTAAATCTGATCCCTTTATCTTGTTCTCGTTGTTATTCACTTCCATTTTTCTTTGTTTACAGGCCAACCGAGACCAATGTTTCCAAATTCTTCTTTTTGTGTTCTTAATGGGCACACCCTTGAGGTGTATTTGAATAAATAAATAAATATTGCCGCCAAGGCAGAGAGTTCATAAACTAATGAAAAACTCTCCGAAATATTTTTACAGATAAGTCCACGTGGTTCGCGCGTTGCAGTCAAGTAACGGCTGAACTGTCTCGACGAAGAGGGAGGTGATAAGTGATGACCCGAAAAAGATATGACCAGCAAAGCTGGCAATGCAGTAGAGGCCGAGAAGCGCATTTTCAAAGCCACCTTCAAATGAAAGACCACATTGACATGCCTTCGACGTGAGGACGAATCTCTGCACTCCGAAGGTATACGAATATCATCTACGAGTTTTACACTGACCCGTTGGACAGACACGTCATGCCTACAAGTCACGATAAGACGATATAGTCCCTCAGTTTTCCCTTCTAAAGTCTGGTTCACTTAAAAATTATGCAGATGAGATTTATTCCGAAGGACTATGTTAATCAAGAAAAAACAACTAAATAATTGTTTCAACATATCTGTAAAATTTTCTTATTAACATAGCTCTACTTCTTCTCGATCCGAGGCATTCGCTTGTACGATTGTCAATACAATAGACAAGCGTCTGCTTTGTCGGGAATCAACAAATGACAAGCGTCTTTTTTGTCGGGAGGATAGAACATTTATTCAATTTTGGATGCACGCGGCGAAATTCGTGGTGCTTCAAACGACTCTGGGGCACAAATTTGATGTAGGGTAGATGAGTGAGACCAGCTGCCCCTACTTATTCAATCTACTCAAAACCTGTGCTCCAATGATAGGCACCAGAGTTGTTTAAATCAGCACCAATTTCGCTGCGCAGTTTGCTGCGTCACTTGAGAATCGGTGAATATACCGACACCCGTTTTGTCGTTCGATGGTTGCCCTTAGAGTACGGGAATAAATCAATACCGCACTTCAACTTTTACGTTTCACACTCACCGGGCACGGAGAAGAATTGAAAACAAAATTAAAACGTAAAAAAGGAAATATAAATCCTGGTTTAGCAAGTTCATAACGAGACTCGGAAACAATTCATAATTACAATCATGGAATAGTATGGGTTACAAATAACTCAGTACACTTAACGAAATGGAAAAAAGTTTTGGAAAAACTACAGGAGCGAGAGCACCACGTAGCTTACATAACTACTTTGGAAGCAATGGTCATTGCTGAATGTAATACCCAATTTCTATGGGAGACTTAAACTTTTTATTCCTCTCAGGAGAATTCCAACGTATCGACAGTCTTTTTTCAAATGGTCGTGCGTGCAAGGAAAAATGTGTGAAATATAATGCATAAGTTCGGTGAGCACCTTGCCCTTTCTAAAAGAGATTATTAACACACTGCGAAAAAAGTCCACAAAACACGAAATCATTCCCTCCCTTTTTTCCTTGCAAAAACGTGCGATATATTTTCGTCACACTTGGGAACATCTCTGCGCTATTCCTATGACAACATGACTGATGTAAAAAGGGGAATATGTCAAACAAGTAACACTGTTATACAGCACCATCATGACACACCTTGATACAGCTCATTGCCTTTATCAGCAGCACCACGATAAAACTTACTGCAACACAACATTGAGTTCCTCCATATTGACTTCCCTTGTAGATGGGTGGAGATAGTTGTTACTACATTGTTATGCCTTTCTTTTGTTTGTATTTCTGGAGTTATTCGAACACTGTTTCTTTCTCACTCGCCAAAAGAGTTGTCCGTATAACTCCAGAAATAAGAACAAAATGAAGACATAATGACGCTGTTTTGTTCTTTTTTTCTTAATTATGTCATTTTGAAAACGGACATACAATTCCCAATGTAGAATTATCCCAATCATCAAATGGAAGTCAATAGGTAGAGCAACTTGCGGCAGTTATACAGGGCGCTAATAATATAGCAATATTAAAACGACTGCAGCTACCGTTACAAATTGCATGGTGACTTCGTAGGGTACTAGCTTAGTTTGTGATTTTTAATAGAACCCCTGGTAGAAAATAGCATCTGAGGGTAGACGAATTAAAGAGAACAAGTGTGATTAAAAGTAATTTTACACAGCATATAAGTTATTACCTTGATTTGGTGTGTCATCTCGCCGTTGAAAAATTGTGACTCGTAAGACATCAAATCATGTTGAAAGACAAATAAACGGGTTACTGCGGTGCTATCATCTTTATCACACCCTTCAACGGATATTCAATGAATTATGCTAAGGTGATGCACTATTAGAGTCTGCAGCATTGTTTGCAGGTATACACTGGGGCATGGTTGACCCAATCAAACGATCACGACTAGAGGTCTTTATACGCCAAAACTTTTCCAGGAAAAGGAAGAACCAAAGCTCGGATAAAATGCCGTGCTCAAACAACAGGTCCCAATCAATAAATAAAGCAAAACCAACAAACAACATTATGATGGAAACCAAACAAGAGCAGTCATCATTATTACATCTACTCAGAGCCGTTAGGCGATACTCCTTTAGAAAACTCTTCAGCATTTTCAGTGTCTTTCACGTATTCATCTGCAAAGCGTCGGAATTTCGCAAGAAGGTCATCAATGCTCACCTCGCCTCGCACCTAAAAATTCCAGAACCATCAACGATACCCGAGCAGAATTGAGAATATTGATACTACCATTTAGACTCATCTCCAATATGTTAGGCAATTATTTCAACGCGAAAACAATTCCACAACCTAGCGGATCTACTGAAAGTAAACCTCACCGCATTGTCTCTCGTGCGAACGTTTACAGTTCCGTGTTCAACTTCTTTTTGTCCAACAACGAGAATAAAATTGAATTGAGCAAGTTGGGCATTTCGAATCTGCTTATTCAAGGTGTCCGAACAGCCCTCATCGAACTCAACCTAGGTTAGCAAGGTCTTCAGTTTTATTGCGACAGGTTTCCAAACAAAAGAAGAATAAAGAGGTAGAAATGTGGAGAATACCTCAAAGCCAGCATTATACAACTTCTCTTTCACCTGCCTAGCGTAGGGATTCACCGACTCATGCACAGTAATGACTTTAGCCTAAAGAGAAATTAAAGTTTTGCACGTCATCTCGAGGTTCCGACTTAAAACCATGTCACCTGTCGAGGAGATAGCCAGAACGGCCATTTTCCTCCATAATTCTCTGTTAGAATAGCTGCCATTCTTTCGACTGATCCCAGCACTGCACGATGAATCATCACAGGCCGCTGTTTCTCGCCCTTCTCACTGAAAGGGAAAAGTATTAAGCATGGCCACACAAATGCTTGGGAGAAGTACTGGAAAACCTCAACGAACTCCTTTAGAAGAAAGGTGGTTTCCCTTTCTAAAGTGTGCAGGGTGACACATCCAGAGAAGACTTTTTAAAAAGAAACAGACGAAAGTTTTTTTCCATTTCATTTCTTTCTTTCTTTTCACATTTCTTTGTTGCCAGCAAGACGTAGAATGAAAAAAAAAATTCAAAAGCTCACTCGAAGTAACTTAAATCGAATCGTTGAGGCAATTGGAAATCAAGCTGAATTGTTGCGCACTGATGATTACGTCTTAGTGCATCTTGAATACTGATATCGATCTGTAACCAAGTGTGATTATAAGAAAATAAAATTAGAGGCAAAGGGGGAGTTACCATACTTTAGGCCCATAGAAAGCGCCATCTCCTTCATTCAATTTCCAAGGTCTACCACTCTCATTTAGCGCAGCTTTGAGATCACTCTCTGCTTCATCCCACGTCTTAAATGGAAGATAGTTCGGTATAGTTTTGGTGTAGCTTGATAAACGATTTAAGGATAGTTAGCCTATGATTGAAAAAAAAATCATAATCAACCCACCGAAAGCTCTCCAAGAAAGCCCTCAGGCCGAGTAGCAAGATTAAGTTTGAATGTGAACCCGAAGACTTTCTCGTAGCAGAAAGATAGGAAGTCTAGACAGCCCTAAGATAAACTAATTATATTACGAATATCAAAACAGCAAAGGCTAACATGGGTTACGCTTAGAACATATTAGGAATCCAGACCGGAAGAAAGGGAACCAGATCTTTCGATAACACGGTAATTGAGACATCCTAGCTAAGCTTTCTCTGAACTACTCCTCTTCATGAAAGGGCTCTACCTAGACCAGGCAAATCTCCGCCGCGATCGGTTTATTGGTAACAGAATCATCTGCGAAGGTAAACGTCCTAGCTTGTTTATCAGGTGCGACCTGAAGTTACTGCACACGCAAATCGGATTCAGACGTCACTTTTTTGAATGAAACTGCAAAGCGTAGATTCCCTGCACTGAGAATGATCAACCCCGAAAAACTGTCATCTTGAGCTTAAATACGTTTACTTGAAAAGGATGCTTTTTTCAGATGTGATACCCAAATAAATTCCCTCGCAGTCATCACGCTTCATCATCTTTCTGAAGGATGTTTTCCTTCCTATCACATAGGAGCGTTGTACCAAGACTGTCAGGAAAATGTCGTTGATGGTGAACAGCTTTCGTCATAAAGAGCTTAGAGCATGACAAGGTATAGAAAATAGCAAATACTGTTGAAAAAACAATGCGCAAATTTATAACTAGGCAGGCGCAATCACTTAGTAATTCAAGACCGCTATAACAGAACACAAATTGAATAAAGATGTTAAAATAAATCAAGTGCGGTAGAAGAGTACCCTAATTTCGTCCCATATTTGATCTCTGCGACAGAAAATGTGGGCATCATCTTGTTGAAAACGACGCACACGAATAAGTCCAGTCAACGCTCCAGACATCTCGTTCCTAAAAATATTACAGATGCTACTGGGTCGGAACATGATCTCACATTCTGAGGGTTCCACAAACATAAGGATAAGGATAAAGTTTTGGCGTTAATCAATCCAGTCTAAGGGATGCGCCCCCGCACTCGACTTCCATTCAGAATCGTAGTGGCGTAATGAGTACGTATGTGGCCTATACAATGGCTTCCGGTGGCCAGCCGATGTACAAGTCAGTGCTTTTATCCTCCGAGACGAGTCTGGTACTCGTTTACCGATCCCGAGGGATATAAGGATTGGATGGCCTAGGCGGGCATCGATCCGGGATTCGAGTCCCTGATCGTGCTTGTGAGATAGTGCGCCACTTGCCACTACACCACCTCCGCCCCTTCACAAACATACAGACAGCATTTTGTCTTTGCCTTTCGAACGAACCTTAACCAATGATACATACCTGGTTTTATTCGGTTATCTTTTGCCTTCCTCGCAACGATTTCATTACTTGCCCCTCACGGACTTTCCGATTTTTTTCACCAAAAAAAAAACGGACCACATTAGATTTGATATCCTCATTTTTAGTAAAGGTTCTCCCATTGAAAGACTCTCACTACTATCGAAATAAGTGGAATCAGGATGTCGTGAGACCAGAGCTATATGGTGAATGAAGATAAACCCTATCATAATTGTTTGTGAGTAAAATTATCGCAATGATTCCAACTTTTATCAAAAGACACTATTCAGTTCATGGTATTCATTGCGTTTAAAGCTCAAATCGCATACACTATACCGTGGCGTCAATTGCATCTCACTCAACTCGTGTGGCACCTAAACTTATAGTTTTTCTACTGGCCCAAGTTTTTGATATTCTCGTCAAATACTCCCATGAATGAGTCAAACTTTTCAGTAAGCTCCTACATGAACCGGCCGGCCGGCGGACTATGAAAGCAGCCAATGCAGCCAAAAGATGGTCAGCCCGCCATACAGTGATAAATTGCTAGAATGAAAACTTGTGGACCGTGTTAGCATGTGCTCTGTAACATAACATTGTCTCCTTATGTTTAACCTACATCACGCAGGACATCAACAGCGTTTAGCCAAGATAGAGGCAAAAAGTGAAATGTGCCGAAAATCCTATATCTGACAATAGTTGTTCAGACTGATCAATTACAAATAGTAACGAAATTTGTTCATTTCTTCTTTTAAAGAAAAAGTACCTCGAAAAAAGTGCAAATATATAGCTGTAACACATATCAAATGAAAAGCGCTCAAACTTCTCAAAAGAATCTCAAGCTTCAGAAAATCGATATCAAAAATCCAAATTACTTTCGTAACATTCAGTTTTGTTTTGTAATAAATGTAAGCAGATGGGTACATTCTTGCCAAATGAACGTGAAATCGCCTTCTCACCCGAAAACTATGACTGGGCCGGTCGTAATGGATCTCGATTGATTATTGGTTGAAAACTTCAAGTCCCCTTACCTGTGCAGAACACCAAAATCAGCATATCTGATGGGTAACTCGTTGTGCGTACGGGGCTGATGACTGTACATGAGACAATGGCCAGGACAGTTCATTGGTTTTAATGCAAACTGTTCCTTTTCCACTTCGAACCTGAACTTGGAACTATCATCAAAATTAAATAGAGAGATAAAAGCGTTAAATCATCTACTTGAACATGTCGTCCGAATAATGTTGCCAGTGGCCGGATGTCTCCCACAACTTACTGTTAAACATATTCGGTGTGATTACCTAGGTAAAGCTTCGACATTAGAAAAAATACAAAAAGAAAACATGATCTCTAGCAAGAACCTCTGTGAATCCTCGTTTTCTATACTCTTTCCTTATGAAGTTCACCAAAGTGTTGTATATATGTGCACCTTTCGGATACCAAAAGGCAGATCCAGGCGATAAAGGATTGAAAAAGTAGAGCTCTTGGTCGCGACCCAACTTGCGATGATCGCGTTTAGCAGCTTCTTCCTTAAATGATTTGCAATGGCTAACAATCGGAAATTGGAAAGATTTCTGTTGAAACCTGAAACTTTTGCCACTCTTTAAGCTGTTTTGGATCCGGAAATGAAATTCCATAAATCCTCTGCAAAGTTTCAGCTTCCGCTTTTCCTTCCCAATATGATGAAGATGCTTTTGTGATTTGTATGGCCTTGAAATAGAGAAGCAGATAAATTATGTTAAGTATGATTTGAGTCGTACGCGACGTAACTGAGAACCTTGATCTTTCCAGTGTGCCGAACATGTGGGCCACGGCAAAGGTCGATGAGTGGCCCGCAACGGTACACAGTTGTTTTCGGTGTGTTGATCTTCTCTTTGATTATGCGCACCTGAAGCACATTTCTAGGGTATTCCCTGAAAATTCACACATAGTTGTAGCGGCGAATCTATTCAGTGACGATTGAAATAAACTGTGCGCTTCATTGATTGCCAGAATGTGCCACATTAAATCCCCAAACTTGTGATATAAACATGTGCTGTATTCTAATATTGCGCAATGCAGTGAAAAAAAGTGAATGGGAGAACTGGCAATACCTTAAACTCGTTGTACTTGAACATCTCGAGTAGGTCTTCCTTAGTCATTTCTAGTCGCTCGAATGGTTGTTTATCATAAAACCATATTTATCAGGTAGTAGAGTATCCGAACGCAATCAAAAATAAGGACCGCACAATCAGACAAACCTTGATTGCACACCTGACGATCTGATCAATATTTGGAAAATCCTCTTGTGAAATGGTAACGTTCTGTAAAAGTGAAGAGATCTTTTGGTTCTGGAATAAAAAAAGCACGAACTTACATCGTGCCACATATCGTAATAAAACCCCTCTTCAATAGGTGGACCATAACAAAGGTGTCCCCCACAATAGCGCTCCATTGCTTCTCCAAGAACATGGGCTGAACTGTGCCAAAACACCTGAACTCATGGCTGTGCCAAAACACCAGGATAGGCTAACACCCAAAAAAAGTAGCTGACCTGCTTCGCCTCATCATCATCAAACTTGAGTAGTTGTAATGTTGCATCACCCTCGAACGGCCGATCAAGATCCCATACCTAGCGTTTTCGACAAAATTAGAAGAAAAATGACAGAAAGAAGCCAAAGGAATAATAGGATTTCACTCACACCACCATTTACTTTTGCAATCACGGTATTCTCAGCAAGGCCCTTGGATATTTTCTCCGCGATTTGTAAAGGTGTAGTACGCCATGATTCCCCATCAAACTGTTTGCCATCCGGGAGAGTAATTTTAATGGGTGTCGATTTCTGAAAGAAGAACACTTCGTAGCTAATCCGATTTGAGGTTTTTTTCTTGGTTAAATGGACTTTTTTTACCTTCATAGCAATCTCAGCCTTGTACTCAGCCATTAATCTATCCCACATTTCGATGCGCTTTTGTATGAACTCAGGCCATGGCTGCAACTCGGTTGATGCCATGGACACCTTGGCCTTAATGAAAATGCATCATCAACTAATTCAGAAGATCGACTATATGCTCGAAAATATCTTCACTTCTTTCTGAAGTGGAACGTTCTCCTTCAGATTGTCAACAACCATCTTAGTTGGAGAGCTGACTAATGTGGAGCAAAATCTGACTGGTCCTTGTTGAGCAGACGCTATTCGTCTTCCGAAAACAACAGATACAGCACGGACGGAATTCGTTGTGAGAGCCAAGGAGAGGCTAACTCTGAACGAATCAACTCTACTGCAGGTTCTGGGCGAAATTTACGGGCAACGCAACAACGACTTTACGAAACACATTTGAAATTGAAGGGTAAAACAACTAAAATCTACAAAATGCTAGGATATGTCGTGACCCACGGACAAATGAAAAGAAATCGATTCGAACTCATATGTGCTTCATGTGAGGAATTACATAACACTTGGAAAAATTTCGCACTTGGTAAGTAGAAGCAAATGAAATAACGAGGAGAATTTCGAAATAGTAATACGTTGAATAAGCAAGGCACACAAAGAAATAATAACCGAAAAGGATGCTAGCAAGCACTGCAGCGAGTCTTAATAGACTGGATCGTTATTGTACATGGAAAACGAAAAACTGGCTCGACTTTCGAACAAGTGAAAATTATAAAACGAGGAAAGTTCAATTACCGAAGCAGTCTGGTTACAGGTGGTTACGAAATTCCTTTCGCTAAGAGAATCAGACGGAAAAGCAGCCTCTGGATCGCATCTAAAAATATAGGGAACTCTCCGGCGCGTGTCGCGTGCGTGTCTCTTGGCCCACTGCCAAATGTGGTTTACTCGCCTCGAGTGGAGTAATTTCACTACTGCCTGCTCACGAATACATGTGTAACCCATCTTCTGAGCATCTCGCTGCAACTGCGTAATGTTTGTTGATGGTGTTGTGAGGCTGACTTGCTTGGGAGTTCATTCATGTCCCTAAGCGCTTCATCCTTATAGACACCTTCACTCGCAGCTAAATCTACACCCCGAAAAATTGGCGGACGAGTTGAGCGCGACATTTGTCAACTTTTTGCGACAACTGTCTAGCTTAAAATCAGGCAATTCGTTGCGGGACCAGTAGCAGCTACCTCTCAACGCCGATCAATGCAACCTTCTCTCTTATCTTTCTATTCCCTACGCTAATGTATTCTATTATTCTAATCTAATGACTGTTATATACTACAAGATTCTCTGCTGAACACTATTCTGCTACCGTTCTGCTGGATACCCCGCGCTAACCGAGGCTCAAGCGCTGTTCGCAATTCATTTGTGTGTTTTTATTCTGCTGGTACTACATTATACATGTTATCCATTCACGCTCTGGCTTTTGTAACCCGTATTCCGTATTTGACAATTCTGACTCTACTTTGCAGTGACTTTGTATTTAACGCTGCTTGTAATTATAATTCTGTTATTGCTATACAGCGCAGCAGTGGATACTGGGAAACACAGGTGGTGAGATTCAATCTAGATTTATTGCTTCTTCGTTTCTAACTTTTGTTTTTTAGTTGTTCTTGCGCCTTTTGAAATTCATTCTGTGTATTGCTTTCATATAGCTGTCTTTTAGTGTTTTGCTTGAATTCTCTCCTAGTCACGCATTTATGCGGCAGCATAGGACTGAATTGTGGGAGGACTTATATGATCCTACCCCTTTTCATTTTTATGCTGCTTTGGAGGTGAATTCACAACTTTCCCGCTAATGTCCACCATTCTGCCTCGCTGCATCTTCTTTATATTCTTTAACTGCTTCCACGAACTCTTCTTTTGATCAATTTTATCCACTAACCGTTCACAATTACAACAGCGTTATTAATTCTACAATATATGGAAATTCAGTGATGATTTCTCACATCTCATTGACCCTTAATTTTTTACATTTAACCACGTGTTCTTGACTCACATTAAACATGGATACTGAATATCCCCTTCATGCAAGCTCTACAGTTTCGATGTTGCACACCTCTCGTACACACACCGCACACCCCACCCACTGTGTTTCTCTGGCATCTGGTTCTTCTGGATCATTGTCTTCTGGGAGAGCGGGAACTTCCTCGAAAGAAAACCAGCAGAATGAAATTCCTCGAGATCAACTCTTATATCCTCCACGGGTTGCGTCTTCCTCCTCATTTCTCATCGGATTCGAGCTCTCTGTATGTTATGTAATGTGAAGTATCTATTTAACGTAGTATTCCACGCAATCATCGATATCAAATGAAAACACGAAAGTGAAATGCGGTGAGGTGGCTCGCATCCAGCAAAGGCTCAAACCGATCGCTGATAAAGCTTTATAGTATGAAACGAAATTCACTGTAAATCAGAGTGATATTAGCAACCCTATTTATGCAAACTGCAGCACGGTGTACTTATTCACCGCGACAGTATGCCGAATAAGTTATAATCAGTTGTTGAAAGATTACAATAAAGTTGGAACACTAGCACACTCAAATTCTTCTAAGATTGCAAACTGGAAGCATATGCAGCAGGTGAATGAGAAATCAGATTTTATCGTTAAACTATTCCATATTGCAGAATTAATAATGCTGTTGTAATTGTGAACGGTTAGTGGATAAAATTGATCAAGAGAAGAGTTCGTGGAAGCAATTAAAGAATATAAGCGGCGAAGATGCAGCGAAAACTACTCATTGCTTCGTTTAGAGGCAGAATGGTGGACATTAGCGGGAAAGTTGTGAATTCACCTCCAAAGCAGCATAAAAATGAAAAGGGGTAGGATCATATAAGTCCTCCCACAATTCAGTCCTATGCTGCCGCATAAATGCGTGACTAGGAGAGAATTCAAGCAAAACACTAAAAGACAGCTATATGAAAGCAATACACAGAATGAATTTCAAAAGGCGCAAGAACAACTAAAAAACAAAAGTTAGAAACGAAGAAGCAATAAATCTAGATTGAATCTCACCACCTGTGTTTCCCAGTATCCACTGCTGCGCTGTATAGCAATAACAGAATTATAATTACAAGCAGCGTTAAATACAAAGTCACTGCAAAGTAGAGTCAGAATTGTCAAATACGGAATACGGGTTACAAAAGCCAGAGCGTGAATGGATAACATGTATAATGTAGTACCAGCAGAATAAAAACACACAAATGAATTGCGAACAGCGCTTGAGCCTCGGTTAGCGCGGGGTATCCAGCAGAACGGTAGCAGAATAGTGTTCAGCAGAGAATCTTGTAGTATATAACAGTCATTAGATTAGAATAATAGAATACATTAGCGTAGGGAATAGAAAGATAAGAGAGAAGGTTGCATTGATCGGCGTTGAGAGGTAGCTGCTACTGGTCCCGCAACGAATTGCCTGATTTTAAGCTAGACAGTTGTCGCAAAAAGTTGACAAATGTCGCGCTCAACTCGTCCGCCAATTTTTCGGGGTGTAGATTTAGCTGCGAGTGACACCTTCAGCGTTCGAGTGCCCTCCCTGTATAAAGGTAAGTTGTTCTACTTCCTTTTACCCCGATGGAATGAGTAGACAAGGGGAACTCTCAAAGACAAACTTTAGGTAGAAGTAGGAGTAGTTGTTGGTTAGGGGACCAGGGAGATCCCTCATCGATAGGGAGCCTGCTATCATATAGATTTTGCAGAGCAGGATAAATTTAGGAGAGTGCAAATGATTGTGGGTCAATTTGTTTGCCCCAAAAAGCTATCGTAGGATTAGTGAATACCATGGATGAGGTCCATGGAGCATATGGAGTGGTGAGGAAGATAAGTGTACGAATGAGATTGGATTCAAGTGGATTTTGGCCTCAACACTCTTTTATCTCGTTTTTCAGAATTCCAGTTGTTGAGCAGTCCAGTTACGTAGTTTCATTTCGCCAATAACTTACGCGTGTTTTTTGCATTTTGGGGTCGTAAGATCAGAACATGTTTCCCGCCTTTTGGAGTCATGACATCAGTGCATGAGTTAAAGCGGTAGTAATCAGTTCCAGTTAATCAGTAATCCAACAGTTAGGTGTGAGGGTATCGCTAGTTCTCCTAGAAGGGCAAGTGGCCTTCTTGTTTTCGAAAAGAAGATAGAGGGTTTACAATACATCAGTTTGTAAACGCCACTACGACACTCGAAAACGGGAGAAGCTGAGTTAGGGGTCGTATCTGTTCCTATTGTGGTGGGTAAATCTACATTAATAAAATCGAAAAACGTACTTTCACTCCTGAAAGAGCTTGTACAAGAATAAGCAGTAGTCAGCAGCATCTAACGTGCAAGAATGCAGGAGTATGGGAAATACATTCAGGTCATTTAATAGGAAGAGGGGTTAGCCGCGACTATTGAGCAGCGTAGGAGCATAAGTACACTCCGACCGAGCCAGACCATAGAATAATAACAGTGCGATGATCATAGGATAGCGTTTCATATGTATTCCTGTAGCAATCATTAGTGAGATACCTCCAGCAGAAGAGAATAAACCACATTTGGCAATGGGCCAAGAGACACGCGCGCGACACGCGCCGGAGAGCTCCCTATATTTTTAGATGCGATCCAGCCTCTGCGCGTCGAGGGGACCGGTACTTCCGCCCAAACACGGCATCGCGCTCGCCGCACCGGCCGCGTATCGCGGAATTGCGATGGAAGATTGGAGCGCGCAATTTGTGTGTTAGGGATGCGGTCTTTATCATCGATAATATAAGAGTAGCCATTTCGAACAATCAAGTCTTATAAACATAAAAACGAAAAAGAAAGAGAAAAACAATCAAAATCAATCAAAAAAGAAAGGCAGTCCGTGAAAAATACTGCGTCATATCGATTGGCGGGGAGGGAGCCGAGTACGGTAATTGCAGTTTGGAGCTGCGAGACAATTAAAAAAGATTTGCCGCATACCGCAAAGCGAATGTCCGCAACCGGGAAGAAGTTCCGTTACCCACGCGTCGAGTCACCAGCGGAGGTAGGTCGTGTCCGCTCGTTGTCCGTGTTCTTCCTTGAGCGCTCTCTCGTTAGGAGTAAATATTTGAACGGATTTAAGAGGGGAAGAACTATTTGAAAGACCGACTTTTATCTGACTATTAAGACTTGTACTTCGAACCGATGAACGGGGAGAATATAGGGAAGAAGAACGATGTGTTGTATTCGGCAAGGGTTGTTCCTCGTTGATCAGATCAAGTACTCTGTAGGAAGAAAAGGCACAGTCTTCATTTGAATATCAATAAAACATCCACACAGAGCCTCAGAATCGAAAAGAAACTCTGTGGCATTGCAGAAAATTCAAGCTTCTAAGCTATTGACACTTCGTTTTCATGTGTGCGAACACTTGGCACATTCATTCTAGGTACCATCCCAGGCATCAGTGGCTACTTTCAAACCTCAACGTCCGTCCGTCCGTCCGTCCGTCGCGTGCGTGCTGCGACGGTGGCGCTAGACAGATGTTAGTAACGCTGGATCCCGATTGATACCGCAAGACGGGATGTGCAAGAGTATGTGAGGTGTAAGAGTCCGCGGGATACTGTAAGTGTCTGTAGGTAGAGGAGTGACCGTAATCCTAAGAGCAGTGGAGCGTGGGAAACACAGCTGATAAATTTAGATAGAAATTTAACTGTTAAAGTTACAAAAGAAGTGTCTAAGAAGTGAGATCTTATCAGCTGAGTAGGGTTCCAGTCGAAAGTGGGAATCATAGATCAAAGGGAGCCGCTCCTCTCATTGTGCAACATTGCTTAACCTCGCGCGTGGGAATTTCTACTCACTTTATCATGACTCATCTCAACACACGTATGTATTTAAGCCTCGCCGCCGACTTTTCGAGGAATACAGTCGCCAGCGTCTGCGTCCCACAATCAAGTTCACCGTTCACTGCTACTGCACCTCCCGTTCGTCACCTCTGGGCCCCACGACTTCCGAGCCTCAACTGCTCGACTCCGTTTACTGATAAAAGATATATTCTTACTTGTGTTCTGCACAAGTACGAGATCAGCGGTGCGGGGATTCCGCACCAGATTAGTGATGATAAAATTAATCATCCCTTTCTCTTGCTGTATCGATCAGTATTCGGCGCTTTAAACATCTTTCCAAAACCGCGGTCGCGGCACGCACGCGACGAACGGACCGGCGCCGAAGTCTGTCTGAAAGGAAAGAGTCTGAAAGCAAACAGTTTACGACATCACCCGATCATTAGCTCGCATTCGATGACTCATGCTGCGGGATGACTGTTTGAGACGATCATGCTTCTTTTTCTCTCCACTTGTCGCAGATCTTGTTGTGATCTTCATTTTTTATCACGTCCCGTGCCGATGACCGGTCTTCTGTGCGGGTAATGTTCGCGTGAACTTGATATTTTGCCTCTTCTTTTTTATCCCCCCTATCTCAGTATTCTGCTGTGGAATTTTCTACTTTTCCTATTCTATTTTTTTATTTCTATTTTCTCCTACTTTATATCCCAGCTAGTACTGACGTGTTTTGGTACCAAAATAAGGAGTAAGAGTAGTAAGAATGAAAAAATGCACGCGTAACACAGCAGTACTAGCTAGGGTATAAGGCAGGAAAAATAAAAATAAAAGGTAAAAGAGAAAAAAAAATAAGTGGCAAAATAATAGGCTCACAGACCTATCATCGATACGAGACGTGATAAAAAAAATCCTTCGTTCTTGAGTGCTTCAGTGGCTGCTTCCATAGTCCACGATTTGGCGAGAGACCGCTCACGCGACTGGTCACTCGGTCGCTCGCTCGATAGGTGCGCGACTGTGGACTATGAAAGCAGCCAGTCCGCCGGCTGACGTTAAACATATTAGTTCACATGTGGGAAATCTACGCCTGTCGCATTTTATTTCCAGGTCAGAACCCCAACCGTAAAGAATACGGCCGCGAAATAAAATGCAACAGACTGGGTTTCTTACATACGAAGTAATTCGTTTTACGTCAGCCGGCGCGCCGGCGCTCGCCGGCCGGCAGACTATGAAAGCAGTCACTCCGAACGCAATTAAATCTCGCCCCCGGCTGCCGTTTGAATAATTTTCCCGTGCATGGATGTTTGAATCAGAAACCACGTGACAGTCGTGAAGCCAGCGTCGCGTATATCACACTCGGTAGAGTGCTTGCGGAGTGTTTAACCGATAGAAGAAACAAGTACGTTGTTCCCCTCGACGAGCCCTATATGAACATTTGATGAACTTCGAGATTAGTGAAGTGATTGCAGTGATCTACAATGCCGTATGTCAGGGTGGGCATCTCTCTTCAGAACTGAAGGGCTATGTTACGCGAGTTTCTCACATAAACATTACTACAACAGAATCAGATATAGCATCAATCGTGGTATTTCTGTGTTCCTCGCATTCCGAGCAAAGGAGAACTTGGTGGACTGCATGGAACGCTTTTTTTCTGCAAAATCATTACTTTTTCTTCCATTTTAGTTCCTCCTGATGAGTTAGTCGTTGAGGCTGCAATAAATATGCTTTCTCCTTGAACCGGATTCGAGAATACTTAGGATAACCACCACCAGTATACCACAAGTCATCATCAAAACTCTGGCTAGGCTCTTCACGCGGTACCTGTCGGAATGCAAAGTACCCACGTCGTGGAAAACTAGCAAGACTGTATTGCTGTACAAAAAGGGAGATCCAGACGATATTGGCAATTATCGCCCAATCTGCCTGCTGTCCGTAATCTACAAGCTTTTCACTCGTGTCATCCTAAACAGGATTGGCAGAATATTAGATGAAGGACAGCCATGCGAGCAAGCAGGGTTTCGGAAAGGGTGCAGTACAATCGATCATATCCACACCCTAACAAGGCTCATTGAAGTATCGCGAGAGTACAAAATGCCGCTATGTCTTACGTTCATCGATTTGAAGAAAGCCTTTGACACTGTTGAGACAGAAGCGGTAATCGAAGCCCTGAGCAACCAGGGTGTTCCTACTCAATATATAAGGATGCTTCGTGAGCTCTACGACAACTTTACGACCAGGATTTCACCATTCTACAAGGAAGTCATTATCAACGTGAAGAGAGGTGTCCGGCAGGGCGATACCATATCGCCCAAACTTTTCAGTGCCGCTCTCGAGAATATCATGCGTCATTTGGAATGGGAAGACTTGGGAGTGAAGGTCGACGGCCGCTATCTACATCACCTCCGCTTTGCAGACGACATCGTTCTCATAACACCGAACATCGAGCAGGCGGAACGAATGCTGGCCGAGTTTGACAATGCTTGTGGAAAGATCGGATTGAGACTGAACTTAACGAAGGCGATGTTCATGAAAAACGGCTTGGTACCTGATGCTCCCTTCACGCTAAACGGAAAGAATATCTCCGAATGCTTTAGCTATGTGTATCTAGGTCGGGAAGTCAACATGATGAACGGCCTAGCTCCGGAGCTGTGCAGAAGGAAACGCGCTGCGTGGGGAGCATTTAAGAATATCGAGGGAGTAGTGAAGAAGACAAAGAACATCCGGCTCCGCGCTCACCTTTTCGACACTGCTGTTCTTCCTGCTTTGACGTACGCCTCAGAGACTTGGACTCTACGAAAGCAGGATGAGCATGCTGTCAGCGTTGCTCAACGCGCTTTGGAAAGGACGATGCTCGGAATTTCCCTGTACACGCAAGTGCAGAAGGGAATCCGGAGTTCCGAGCTCCGTCAACGAACGAAGATCAGGGATGCCGTTGACCACGCCAAGAAATCGAAGATCAGGTGGGCCGGAAACGTTATGCGATATAATGATGACCGTTGGACCAGGGCGGTTACTGACTGGATCCCTCGGGACATCAAACGAACTCCAGGAAGGCCGCCAACGAGATGGTCAGACTTCTTCACGAAAGCTCTGAACGAAAGGAATGTTGATCCTCGTGTCCCTGGAGCGATTCATTGGACCACTCTGGCTCGTAACAGGGACGAATGGAGACGTTACTGGCGCCCGCTCGAGGAAATCGACGATCAACGGGACGACAGGTGATACAGGTGACAGGTGAACCACCACTTAGCAATATTCGCACCTCCGTAGAGAGACGAGCATTTAAAAGCCAGTGACCTCACTGCAACTCTTCCTTTGTCATTGAAATTCACATGAATATCTTTAACAAAACGATCAAAATGTCTCATTTGCGGTCGGTCAATAGTGACCCTTATTGTTGCCACCTACCTACGATGGTGGAAGAATTTAAGAATCTACCAATTACTTCAATACGGAATAACCTCCATCTTGGAGTTAGGAATGTGGGCATTTCGAAGACAGACAGACATTGGAGAAATGTTTTTTTCATTAGGGTTCACAACTAACATAGGATGTAGTCTTTCACCGACCCAACTTCCTTACATGGAATGTAGCCGAGAAGGTTACATAAACAACACATGCACATTTTGGCATTCCTCTCATAGAGACATCTCACCCTCATTGTATGCTTTTCATAGTTCTCCGGCCAGCCCGTGGGCGCCGTCGCTCGCTCGCTCGCGTACCGGCCGGTGGACTATGAAAGCAGCCATTTAAATATTCGCGCGCGGGAAGGTAAACCAAACGGCAGCCGGATATGCTGATATAAAAATTCTTAGTTGAGATAAGATGACAAAAGGCAGATTTAATAGGGTTCCCTAATTCTTGATGGTGATTTCCAGAAATGAAACAAATTAAGTTTTGGAAGCAGTGTCGTGTATACGGAACATGAAAAATGATTGTGTTCTTCATGAGTAAGATCGTAGATAATCGTTTGTGGACATGTGATGCACTCATTAGCGTGCGTAGTTCAATTAGTGTGTTATAGTATTACCATTAAAAAGATCCAGTACATGACCACGAAGTCAAATGATCGAGGCGCTACCGCTCACAGCAGGATTTGTCTGATTTTGTTGTTCAAGTTCTTCTTGTCTGACGTTAATCTGGACCCTGAAGGTGACCCACTTGTGCT
The DNA here is from genome assembly GCA_000469685.2 of Haemonchus contortus. Taxonomy (NCBI): domain Eukaryota; kingdom Metazoa; phylum Nematoda; class Chromadorea; order Rhabditida; family Trichostrongylidae; genus Haemonchus; species Haemonchus contortus. The sequence goes on along the minus strand of LS997562.1, from coordinate 1,167,755 downwards.
TGCGGCTTGGTCTGATTAGTCTTTGATAATTAGCGTTCTCTGCGACAAGCAAGTACCAGATCTACCCATAAACAAAGATCGACGGGACCGTTATAAAAGTCACGAAATATGGTACACAGTCCTGGCCTGTGACTAGAGTGATGAGAGCCCGTCTCGGGATGATGGAGACGAAAAAGCTACTCTTGTCGGTGGTCAAGCGTTTGGACCACATTCGCAACGATACAATAAGACCACTTTTGCTGATGAAACACCAGGTAGTGCCATGCACAGTGTTTGTATTATTGACCTCAGCCGAAATACGCCCGTAAACGCCTAAGCGACGTCTGAAGCAGCGCCTTCTCGATACCTTGAACGAGGTCTTAAATTGACTGTCCTCTGCATTAATTTTATAAGATTTTAATAAAACCTGTTGCCAAGATGGTAAATAAATTCTTATCAACTTACGTTTCGGCGTTATCGCCTTCTTCAGAGTTGGAAACCTAAAGATATCGCTATCCATCCCTCATTGCATTCTTATTCTTATCATGGAGAATTGCAATGTGCAAATTTGAAAGTCTCAAACGGCTAAAGCACCACAGAACGTGCCTTCAAACGCTTTCTTTTCTTTTTCATTCCATACTTTTCAGTTTTAATTTGTCTTTCATGAGACTTTCCGGAGTGTTTTCTTTTAAATCTTTTGTCATCTTATCTCAACTAAGAATTTTTTTATCAGCATATCAAAGTAACCTTCACGCAGATATAAATATTTGATTCTTTTGTGACGAATAGAAAACGAAAACGAAAACATGAAGGTTGTTATGGCTGTCAACAAGCCTTCTTTGCCTTTTCAGACAAGGCATTTAGAGCTTTCTCATTTTGCTTTTTTTTGGCTAGTCAACGACATGAATCCTAGACAAAGCGCAAGTTCTGGTACCTGACCTTAAATCTCCATCTGTGAAGTTCACATAAGTTGTATCTGCGTGAAGGTTACTTTGATATGCTGATAAAAAAATTCTTAGTTGAGATAAGATGACAAAAGATCATCATCAATCTTAAATCCTTGAATCTTAGTCTCAGACGGCTAAAGCACCACAGAACGTGCCTTCAAACGCCTTCTTTTCTTTTTCATTCCATACTTTCCAGTTTTAATTTGTCTTTCATGAGACTTTCCGGAGTGTTTTCCTTTCTAAATTTCCAAACAGCTTCAGACAAGGCATTTAGAGCTTTCTCATTTTGCTTTTTTTTGGCTAGTCAACGACATGAATCCTAGACAAAGCGAGTTTTTGATAAAAGTTTTTGATAGTTTCATGAGTGTTGTCTTTCATGAGACTTTCCGGAGTGTTTTCCTTTAAATCTTTTTCATCTTATCTCAACTAAGAAAGAAAGTTTAAGATGCGTGAAGGTTACTTTGATATGCTGATAAAAAAATTCTTAGCTGAGATAAGATGACAAAAGAAAAGTTTATATGAGAAGAGTTGGAAACCTAAAGATATAGCCCATCCCTCATTGCATTCTTATTCTTATTTTTAATAAAACCTGTTGCCTAAAGATATCGCTATCCATCCCTCATTGCATTCTTATTCTTATTTTTAATAAAACCTGTTGCCTAAAGAACCTGCCTATCCATCCTAAAAAAAAATATTAAAATATTTAATAATAATATTAGATTAAAAATAAAAATTAATTATTATAAATTAAATCTATTAATTAATTATTAATAATTAATTATTATAATTATATAATTATATTATTATTTATTTAATTAATTATTTTTAATTTATAAGATAATATTAGTTAAGGTTTCCAACTCTGAAGATATCGCTATCCATCCCTCATTGCATTCTTATTCTTATTTTTAATAAAACCCGTTGCCTAAAGATATCGCTATCCATCCCTCATTGTTAATTAATTATCTTATTTAATACCAGGCAGCTACGCACGCTATCGCGCGCAGGGGGGCTCTAGCCATAAGGGATGAAGCCACATGAGCTTCTGATTTTCGTTATAGACCTTTCTCATCTAAGCCTCTTACTTGGCGCTTCTGTAGCGGCCATCATTTTTGGGATGTGAAATGGGGCTTTGTGTGGCCATGAAGAGTACTCCGACATATCCAAACAAAGTGGACTTTCTTCACTCCTTAATGGACTTCTATCTTGCTCAAAGCTGATTCTGTATGAAGGAAGTTCTCTTGATCATTGACGCAGTGCTGTAAGAAAATCAAAGACATGGCAGCTTCCTGAAAAGTTTCACAATAGTTGACTTGTTTTCCATTTCTTATGGGCTGTCATTTAGCTGAAAGTTGTGTCTGTCTGGGAAAAATTCTCTTGTTAGTGGCGCAGTGTTGTTGGAGAGTCGAAGGCAAGACAGCTCTTTGAAAGACTCGCTTGAACGAAGTATACCCTTTTTTGAGTGCCTGTTATTTAGCTTGAAATCGTGCACGGCTCAAAGAGATCCTGAGAACTACCACAGTTCTGGCAGTTCTGTGTGGAAGCCAAGATCACGGCGATTCTGCAAATTTTCACATTGGTTGTCTGGTTCGCCCTAAGTTCGGTGCTATCCACCTGAAAACTGTGTTTGACTACAACATGTCCTTTCAATCATTGAAGCAGTGCTACAAAAGTGTCTAAGATACAGCAGTACTGGAATTATTTTTTGCCTGGGCCTACCACGACACTTCCAGCAGTGGAGTTTAACTTTCTTGCCTACGCCAACTTCATTCCGTCTTTGCGACCAACCATTAGTATTTCTATCCTGTCACCTGCACACCCATCAAATTTGAGCGCTCAAGGTCCACGGGGACAGGAGTTATGAGTTTCCGATCAAACCTCGCCTCCTGTGGCGGATTCTGGTCCTGCCACCCACCATGAGTGTTCCCATCCTGTCGCCTGTACTCCTACCAAGTTTGAACTTTCTAGGTCCATGGGGACGGGGGTTATGAAATTCCGCACAAACCCCGTCCCTTGTGGGCGGAGTCTGGTTCTGCCACCCACCTTGAGTTTTGCCTCCATGACGCCTGTACCCCTACCGAGTTTGAACTTTCTAGGTCCATGAAGACATGAGTTATGAATTTTCGCCCAAACCCCGCCCATTGTGGGCGGAGTCCGGTCTTGCCACCCACCATATGTATTCCCACCCTGTCGCCTGTACTCCTACCACGTTTGAACTCTCTAGGTCTATGGGGACAGGAGTTATGAGTTTTCGCACAAACCCCGCCCCTTGTAGGCGGAGTCTGGTTCTACCACCCACCATAAGTCTCCACATCGTGGTTTCTGTACTCCTACCAAGTTTGAACTTTCTAGGTCCATGGGGACGGGAGTTATGAATTTCCGCACAAACCCCCGCCCCTTTGTGGGCGGAGTCTGGTTCTGCCACCCACCATAAGTTTTCCCTATCGCGTTCTGTACTCCTACCAAGTTTGAACTTTTCTCGGGTCCCATGGGGACGGGAGTTATGAATTTCCGCACAAACCCCGCCCCTTTTGGGCGGAGTCTGGTTCTGCCACCCACCATAGGTGTTCCTATCCTGTCGCCTGTACTCCTACCAAGTTTGAACTTTCTCGGTCCATGAAGACATGAGTTATGAATTTTCGCCCAAACCCCGCCCATTGTGGGCGAAGTCCGGTCTTGCCACCCACCATATGTATTCCCACCCTGTCGCCTGTACTCCTACCACGTTTGAACTCTCTAGGTCTATGGGGACAGGAGTTATGAGTTTTCGCACAAACCCCGCCCCTTGTGGGCGGAGTCTGGTTCTACCACCCACCATAAGTCTCCCCATCGTGGTTTCTGTACTCCTAATAAGTTTGAACTTTCTAGGTCCATTGGGACAGAATTATGAATTTTCACCCAAACCTCTGGTTCTGCCACCCACCATAGGTGTTAGTAAGAATGAAAAAATGCACGCACAACACAGCAAGGAGTACAGCAGTACTAGCTAGGGTATAAGGCAGGAAAAATAAAAATAAAAGGTAAAAGGGAAAAAATAAAATAGAAAAAAATTCCACAACAAAATGCTGAGATAAGAGGAATAAAAAAATAAGTGGCAAAATAATAGGCTCACAGACCGATCATCGATACGAGACGTGATAAAAAAAATCCATCGTTCTTGAGTGCTTCACTGGCTGCTTTCATAGTCCACGATTTGGCGATAGACCGATCACGCGACTGGCCGCTCGGTCGCTCGCTCGATAGGTGCGCGACCGTGGACTATGGAAGCAGCCAGTCCGCCGGCTGACGTTAAACAAATTAGTTCACATGTGGGAAATCTACGCCTGTCGCATTTTTATTTCCCGGTCAGAACCCCAACCGTAAAGAATATGGCCGCGAAATAAAGTGCAACAGACTGGGTTTCTTACATACGAACTAATAATTCGTTTTAGCCGACGCGCCGGCCGGCAGACTATGAAAGCAGTCACTCCGACCGAACGCAATTAAATCTCGCCCCCGGCTGCCGTTTGAATAATTTTCCCGTGCATGGATGTTTGAATCAGAAACCACGTGACAGTCGTGAAGCCAGCGTCACGTATATCACACTCGGTAGAGTGCTTGCGGAGTGTTTAACCGATAGAAGAAACAAGTACGTTGTTCCCCTCGACGAGCCCTATATGAACATTTGATGATCTTCGAGATTAGTGAAGTGTTTGCAGTGATCTACAATGCCGTATGTCGGGGTGGGCATCTCTCTTCAGAACTGAAGGGCTATGTTACGCGAGTTTCCACATAAACATTACTACAACAGAATCAGATACAGCATCAATCGTGGTATTTCTGTGTTCCTCGCATTCCGAGCAAAGGAGACCTTGGTGGGGTGCATGGAACGCGTTTTTTTTTCTGCAAAATCATTACTTTTTCTTCCATTTTAGTTCCTTCTGATGAGTTAGTCGTTGGGGCTGCAATAAATAAATATATATATTTATTTATTTATTACATGACGTGGGTCATGTGACATTATCAGTTAGTAAGAAAAAAAAACACAAGCTCCAGGAACAAAAGCACACAGTAACCCACACTTATGTAAGAGGTAGTTAACAAAAAGCGTAGGGGTGGTTGATGTTAATAAAAATAAAAACTGCAAGAAACGAGACAGTCATCATGGTTCTAGATACTCATTAAGATATTTTTTGAAAACTCGAAAGACTGATAGGTATGCTTTTCTTTTTGCTAAGGGCGAAATAAAGGGGGCGAACGCGATTAACGAAGAAGTGCGAACGGCAGTTCAGTCGAGATTTGGACGGAACCAGTTTGAAAGGACCATTTCTGGTGGAGGAAGCTCTGATGGTGAAAAAGGTACTAGGGTGAAGGCAGTGAGATCCCATGAGAACCTTGTGGAAGGTTAGGAGGTCGAACTTTTTCCTACGCCAGCAAAGTGAACGGAGGCCGAGATTGGCATTACGTTCAGCAGCAGAGGGAATGCTGTCGTACATAAATCCAACCACCCTGATCATCAGTTTCCTCGTGAAACTGTTCTGAACTTTTTCAATTTTGTCGATAATTTTGCGTTTGTGTGGGCTAAACACAACAGTGCCGTACTCCACCAGAGGCCTTACATAGGCCTTGAAGGCTTGAAGCAGTACAGAGGGATTCCTAGTAGTCAAAGCTCTGAATAGTCTATGAACGGCATTAAATATGGTTTCTCCTTGAACCGGATTCGAGTATACTCAGGATAACCACCACTTAGCAATATTTGCACCTCCGTAGAGAGACGAGCATTTAAAACCAGTGACCTCACTGCAACTCTTCCTTTGTCATTGAAATTCACATGAATATCTTTAACAAAACGATCAAAAATGTCTCATTTGCGGTCGGTCAATAGTGACCCTTATTGTTGCCACCTACCTGCGTTGGTGGGAGAATTTAAGAACCTACCAATTACTTCAATACGGAATAACCTCCATCTTGGAGTTAGGAATATGGACATTTCGAAGACAGACAGACATTGGAGAAACGTTTTTTTCATTAGGGTTCACAACTAACATAAGATGTAGTCTTTCACCGACCCAACTTCCTTACATGGAATGTAGCCGAGAAGGTTACATAAACAACACATGCACATTTTTACATTCCTCTCATAGAGACATCTCACCCTCATTGTACGCTTTTCATAGTTCTCCGGCCAGCCCCTAGGCGCGCTCGCTCGCTCGCTCGCGTACCGGCCGGTGGACTATGAAAGCAGCCATTCAAATATTCGCGCGCGGGAAGGTAAACCAAACGGCAGCCGGTGGTGAGATTTAATAGTGTTCCTAACTCTTGATGGTGATTTCCAGAAATGAAACAAATTAAATTTTGGAAGCAGTGTCGTGTATACGGAACATGGAAAATGATTGTGTTCTTCATGAGTAAGATCGTAGATAATCGTTTGTGGACATGTGATGCACTCATTAGCGTGCGTAGTTCAATTAGTGTGTTATAGTATTACCATCAAAAAGATCCAGTACATGACCACGAAGTCAAATGATCGAGGCGCTACCGTCAGCAGGATTTGTCTGATTTTGTTGTTCAAGTTCTTCTCGTCTGACGTCAATCTGGACCCTGAAGGTGGCCCACTTGTGCTTGCGGCTTGGTCTGATTAGTCTTTGATAATTAGCGTTCTCTGCGACAAGCAAGTACCAGATCTACTCATAAACAAAGATCGACGGAACCGTTATAAAAGTCACGAAATATGGTACACAGTCCTGGCCTGTGACTAGAGTAATGAGAGCCCGTCTCGGGATGATGGAGACGAAAAAGCTGCTCTTGTCGGTGGTCAAGCGTTTGGACCACATTCGCAACGATACAATAAGACCACTTTTGCTGATAAAACACCAGGTAATGCCATGCACAGTGTTTGTATTATTGACCTCAGCCGAAATACGCCCGAAAACGCCTAAGCGACGTCTGAAGCAGCGCCTTCTCGATAACTTGAACGAGGTCCTAAATTGACTGTCCTCTATCTTCACTGAACAAAAAAAAAAATGGCGGCAAAATACCAGTAAGCCTACCTCGCCTCCAAGTGCGACAAAAGCTGACGAAGAAGCAGGTCAACCCAATACTCAAGTAAAAGCACAGGTCAGGTACCAGAACTTGCGCTTTGTCTAGGATTCATGTCGTTGACTAGCCAAAAAAAGCAAAATGAGAAAGCTCTAAATGCCTTGTCTGAAAAGGCGAAGAAGGCTTGTTGACAGCCATAACAACCTTCATGTTTTCGTTTTCGTTTTCTATTCATCATTAAAGAATCAAATATTTATATCGGCGTGAAGGTTACTTTGATATGCTGTATAGAAAAATTCTTAGTTGAGATAAGATGACAAAAGATTTAAAGGAAAACACTCCGGAAAGTCTCATGAAAGACAAATTAAAACTGAAAAGTATGGAATGAAAAAGAAAAGAAGGCGTTTGAAGGCACGTTCTGTGGTGCTTTAGCCGTCTGAGACTTTCAAATTTGCACATTGCAATTCTCCATGCTAAGAAGCTGAACTTATCAATTTCATAGCTGAAGGGTAGTGATGACGGTGGTCGCTCCGCGAAACTGATGACGACTCATTGGTGGACTGCCAGCAATCATAAATAAAGCCATTTGTAAGCAAACAACGCAACAAAATTCAGTCTCATCATGGAATGGCTGATAGAAGGGGTACGGAACTCACGTGCGTCCGAGAATGCGCGCGGCAAATTGCGCGAAGTTTGTGGCGATTTGAACAACTTTAACGCCTGTCAGTGGGGCCCAAATCGGAAGTAGAGTAGCAATAGGATCGGCTGACCCTACCAAACTACTCTACTTAAGTTTAGCCCCAATAATAGGCGTTAGAGTCGTTCGATTCGCCACAACTTCGCCGCGCAAACTGCCGCACGAATGAACCGAAACCCCTAATAAGAACAAAAATCGCCAACCTCAGTTTGACGCAAGCACCTCAAGTAATACTCATTCGCTTCAGAGCGGAATCTGATGTTTGGGCAGCGCTAGCCAGTTGATTCGAGAAGGCACTCCTTCTTGAAACAGGTCAAGTATTAGTGAAGCAATATTGCAGAAATAGTTGAACACGATTTCTTATCTGGCAATGTTCAATATTGCAGAGACAAATTAGAACACTGTACACGTGTTATAGTCGGTTATTAACCACCACTGAAATACATGACAAGTCATTATGACTGAAGAAATCGCATCCGTCTAGTTCGCACCTACAAACAGGTTCTGCGGACTTTTCGGACTCACCAACGTCACAAATACATCACCGTTTTATTTTTCAGATCATCAGTCACCATTGATGATATTAACATCTCTTGAGCGATTAAACTTTTATAGCTGAAAACTCAGCCCTATGAACACTCATGATAAAATCAGGTAGGCCAAATTTTGGTTCTCTTTAGATTATTTAGCTGACATTAAACCAGTAGCTCAACGTGGGCCCAACTTTGTAGACCATAAGTTCGAGGGAACTTCAATCCTTGATCCGTGGGGAAGAGGGCAGTGCTCTTCCGAATGGATGGAGGCTAAAGCACCGAGAAGGAAGGGAAGCCAACCCCACCCCCCTCCCCCCCCCCCTGCGTTTAGGGATGCTTTTAGCCGAAAGGATATTGTTTTCACCTGACCTTCAGAAGCGGAGGAGCTTCGGGATGTATGATGGCTGATTCTCTCGTGCAAAAGTCCGAGAAGGGATAAGAATTAAATATCCGATTGGCTCTCCCATCCCGAGCTTTTCCCCTTCCCTTAGTAGGCTAAGGTTCAAGAAAACATATAGCACAAAAGGCTATGAAACGTTCCCAAGCACCATCACGGGCTCGCGAAAACGGCTACTATCTTATCTGCGCTCTAGCCTTCACTGGTACAGAAGACCCCCCCCCCCCCCCCGCCCTCAATCACACTTTCTCTCCCGTACCACGCCTGCCCCACCGAAGAACGTCCGGTCCTATCGTCGATAAAACTATCTCACGTCGCACCTTAGCGCGCGGTGCATCTCGCTACAATCTCAGATGGGCACGCACGTTATAACCGTGTGCTTGCTTTGTATCATTTTACTGCGCACGGGTACCCAAACAATTGGCACTAATTGTAAGGCTGAATAGCCACCTTACCTGGCACGAACCTACCACAGCCATACCTGAGTGAATCAAGTTCAATGGGCAAGCCAGCAGGAAACTCACCCCAAGCTCACGAGTTCAAACGAAACAACAGAAAGGAATTCTGTGACCGTCGCCTTACGCGCTCGCCCCTCAACTGCTATACGATTGGATAAATGATCATGTGGTTATTCCAGTGGTAACTGTTTTTTAAGAGCGTTCTGTTGCTACTCTAAATTCGCCCATTGCAAACGGTATAGAAACTCACTCAAAATCCTCTAAACTGGTTAGCTCCGTCAACATGAACCTTCCCGATGGCCCCATTTCAATAAGCACAGCTCTAACACAGTAAAAGTTAGACTTTACTACCTTCAACAATTTTCACAGCAGCGAAACTTCGATATAAGAACAACTTTATTACTTCACGTTACTACACAACAACACTCGCTGCGTTGCTGACACAGAAATATGGACTGCACTCAAATTAAGCACATCAGGCTGGTGTGATGGGGGATGGGAGAGGCCAAACCTCGAATGCACAAGCGCTACACGTCGTACCGAGAGATCGACAGAGATGGCTCAACAAAGACACAGCCGTCAACCATATTCGTCCAGTGTGTGTCGCGAGACATAATAACCGAAAAGAACAGAGAGGAACGAACACAAACAGAATTCACATTTTGAAATATGCATTCTACTACGAAGATTGTTAAAGGACAATACTACAAATAACGCTTCAAATATCATAATAACCATTGAATAGACGAAAACAGCGGGTAAAACCACTTAATGGAAACAATTTGAACAGTGGTGAGGATCGGATCCCCGTAATCGTTGGCTTAAACTCAACGATGGTGACTATGGTGTCCACCTTGCTGCTGCTCGATATACTTCCGGCCTGCGGCCGACTGGCGCACGCTGCAATCAGGTAATCGACACAATATCTTTGATATAACATTTAATTGTAACAACTTTCCCACTGCCTCACCAAATACCGTCTCCTTACACGGAGTTATTCATCTGGCAGTCTGATTCAATCAGTGCCGATCTACGGAATAAGACATTGATTGCCAAAAACTATAAGTTACGGAAAAAACATTTAACTAATTTTCCTGCCTAGTGAAAATCATAAATATATATTGTGCTTCCTTCAGAATAGCTTAAAGTGACCCACTAACCTTAGGAAACAAACAAAATAGCCAAATAAAAGCAACGCAAGCAGATTGCCGTTAAACTTACCCTTGATGGGAGTATCATAGAAATCACATCTAGAAGGGACCACCGCCAGTGAGCCGATCGGATAGACGGGGATTGCAGCGAGGTGAAAGTGCAACGACGCAATCTCCTGTCTTCCATTCGGCAACCCCATTCAGGTGTATGATATGACGTGAGTGTCAGTGCAGTTACCGTGCCGAACACTAACATCGACATCGAGAAAATAGAAGTTTCGAAAAATGGTGCCACATAGGACAGGAGAGCAGGCAATGTGTCGACATGCACAGACAAACTTGAAAAGCTAGGAAACAACCAGAAAGCCTTAGTTTTGGTTGCTGAATGTCTCGCTTGAGTAATATTGTGTTCGGCAATTCTTCAATTCCTGGTCGCCGTTCTTGAAACCACAAACAGCACTGACACCGCAGAACACCGCCTCAATAACCCATAATGAAGACATCAAGTGACTGTTTGCTTGAATGCTCTAGACGCAGTAATCAACTCGAATGTAGTGGTGATCATCTCTCGTGAATTTTATATAAAATCCTTCGTATAAATACGCTCCATCGACAGCGCGTCGATTTCCTGAACCAGAAGAATGATATTCCAGTTGGTCCATGACCTCAGTGAAGTAAAGCTGTTGAGAAACTTTTTCCAGCGAACGCCACTTCCAGTCCAATTGCATAGTATATCCCTCACATGAGAAGATCGATCTGTTTAAGCCGAGAAGAGTGAACAAGGATGGTTCCAACAGCTGGTTCGGTATCCGTTGGATTTCCTGCGGTCAACATCGGAGGATAACTTAATGGAGCTGAAGGCGTTCCCTACAAGAGCTGACATCGTGGACCATGTGTCACGTACACCGCACAGTGCACATTCGGGATCCTTCCTCAGCGCGAATTAGCAACGTTCACCCCCTACATAACGAAAGAGCACCCCCTGACTAAGACAAAGCCTGTGTCACTGACCACTGCTGCAGAAGATACTGAGCGGCATGAATCTGTGCTTGAGTGCCTGTAATGGTGATCACGCGCTCTTCCTGGCCAGTCGACGGCTCCAGTGTAATCTGGGCTCCAGACTCGTCGCGAATTCTATTGATCCGGTCGCCACCACGTCCGATGATCGTGCCTCCAAGATCCGAAGGTATCGTCACCTAAAAACGACCATCAGAACGCGTACCTGGTCGTACTCGACCGCAATGAAATACTGCCATTGAGAGTATTAAGATGCTCAAATTGTGCTGTAAAGTCATTCCTTCTCATGCAAACGTGCTCAAAAGATAGCAGTTACAGGGGTACCGGTGGATGATGAAGACATGAACGCTTTGCACAGACCAGAGTCAAATATACAGGACAGAATCACAATGCAGATGTGTTCCATAATGCCAAGCAGGTCCTCGTCGCACGCCAGTAGACTCATCAATAGAGTAGTACGCAGCTCGCTGGCACAATGCGTGATTGGCTATCAGCTAGGCAACCGCAGTCAGGTATTCGAGGCTGTCAATGATACTCAGGTAAGAAGGGGCGGAGCCAATGAGCAATTGATAACGTTGTGCGTCGTCTTGTTATGAAGTGAAAAACGAGGAGTGACTGAAGAAGCGTATACAGGAACAATGGGAGGAATATATACGTAGTACACACCAAACCATCTACAGTTGACCACGCCAGACGAAGTGCGTACGCGACCACCTGCAACCAGCTTATATCAAGTGACTGTGACGACATTCCGCTGTCGAAGATGGGAAGGATGCGAAATGGGAGGGAGAGAAGTGGTATAGTCAACAGGGTTGTTCGAGACGTGATTAGGGAGACTGACCACTACTCACGTAACGGGGCTTTCACTGGTCAGGAAAAATTGGTACCCGGAGACAAATCGACAACGGAAAACAATGTCTGTATTGAGTGCACGTTAATTGAGGGGGACGGATCAAACCAGGAGGTTCACCCAGGTAGACCTTTCTTTGAGAGGTGAAGCAAGATGTGCTGCTAAGTTTGCCCTGCCACTAACCCCCTAGCACCCTCCCTATAAAGCGCTTTAAAGAAACTTACACAAAATAACTTGAAATGCACAAAAATAGTGAACCACTTTTCCCTACTACAAGTTATTAATATAGTATCGTACCTCTTCTATAGCACCCTGCTAACAATAGTTTTTTTTTTTTCTAGAACAATTGTTGTTTCTCTCGAACTGTTTTATTTCCAAAGTTATTAACCAACTAATACAGAACGTGGACCAACAACCACAACTATGTAAAACCCGCTCCTGCTTTACCTTTCACACTCACCTCCCCCGATATCCTTGCCTCATCACAATCCTTGCGCATGGCACAATTCCCAAACTCCGCACTGAACTTTGGGTAGGATATAATCTGGAAAGAATCCCAAGTCGTCTACTATCGACCTTGGTCTTCATCAGAACCAACTAATATCACCACGATTACTTGAATCCTTCTTATTTGTAGCGAATCAATATTATGTATAATTGAGGGACCTATCTCTTCATTCGCCGGCATTCAACATTACAACGCTTAAAATGCACAAAGAATGTTAATGTAACGTAGGATTTCACGAAGAACGGACATATATAGTTCTGATCAATGCCCCTTTTTGGTATCCAATACTTACCAATGAGAACTCAGCATTCCAAAACTGCGAATAACCCTCGTTGCGACGACAGAGGTGGGAACCTTACAACTGCAATATGGGTGGCGTGAACAAAAAGAACTAACTGAACTGATACTCTAGTTTGGCATGCTAATGCACAGAGGCTGCACAGGCCCGCCATTCCATCGTGCTACGCTGACTGAAATTACGGGCGTACATCGTAGGATCACCGCCACGACAACCTCTTACACTTGGTGGGAAAGTCCACCCGGCGTCCACTTAGCTGTGATGATTGAAGACGCAGGACATTCTGCTGGATGAAATCACGCACCAGACCTTCGAAACACATCCAAAACCTACCTAGACAATCTCTAGAACTGCCGAAACATTACCAAAAAGAGAACTGTTCCTTAAATGTAGGGGGCTTAGGGAGCGTTGGTTACTTATAGCTTCCTTATTTACATTAAAGGTATGGGCCAATACATCGCGCTAGCTCTTTTACTTAAATTATCAATAACTTATTTTGAACTACAGAGAAAATGGCTTTACCTGAGTGGTCTGAATTGAGTTTTGGCCAGGGTAACCTCCGTAGGACATGCCGCCACCATAAGGAGGACCACCCATTGGGCCACCATATGGACCTACAAAAAGCAGACATACCTTCCGCAATGATTTGCACTGCACATGGCAGAAATGTTTTTGAGTGAGGTATAAAGTTACCGTCGAAGTCTCTGCCTAATCCACGATCGAAACGCATGTCAGGTCCACCAAGACCACCACCTCGTAATGGCATTGGACCACCCATTCCAGGCCGACCACGAGATCCTGAATGTGAAAAAAAATAAACGGCATGGCCTACTGATCGCTCAGGCCTTATGAACACTACCGAAAGGGCTTAGTGGGGGGCCGCCACGTCCGCCTCCTGGATAAGATGGCGAAAAACCACCGTAATCGGGCGCAAGTACAGGATCGTAGTTGAAAGAAGTGTATGGATTCACAGGCCCCTGTAAATGGAAAACATCATTACTGAAACGTAACAAAGAGGTACTTTTCAAACATCTACCTTGATAGGGATCTGCTTAAGTTCCTCAACAATCTTCTCCACGGCATCGACGACATTACGTTCATCACCTGAGATCATAGCAATACGGTCCGTAGACTGAGGACAGCACTGTTGGAATACCTGAAAGGAAAGCGTTCAAAATGCGTCAACACTTAGCACTTTTGATTACCTTGATTCTAGCATTAGTCCTGTCGCGCAACTCTTTGATCTTCAATCCTTGTCTGCCAATAAGGGCGCCAGCGTGCGACTGATGCACCAACAGTCGGATTGTGAACTTGTCTCGATCATTCTGAGACTGAAAAAGATAAAGATTTGCTGTGAACCTCGCATGTGAAAAGTATGATGAGCACTAACATCCTCGATACGTGGCAATATGTCCTCGATGATACGAACAATTGTTGAGGCTGCGCACACCATTGTCAACACACTATAGAAAATATCAATTAAAAACAATTACTTACATCAACAACATATATATTTAAAAAATAGATATTATTTACGAAAGGCAAGGGATTTTGGATTTATAGACTGAGTAAAAAATGCAAAACGAAGCCTTTCTTTCTCAACACGGAGTTCAATATCAAATGGGAAATCCATGACCAGTGGAACTTTGCTCACCGCAATTTTCGTCATTTTTATACTAAATTTAGCTCTGCAATTTTCTTCACATGTGAGAATATCAAGAATGCGGTGTTTGCACTAATATCCTTTCCACTAATGTGTTGGCAAAACATGAATACTGCGCACACAAGCTACAGAACAATTTTTACAAGACTAAAATGTCAAAATGGAATACAGTAACCCACTAGCCATGGATTCCGTTTCAACTCCGCGTTTTCTAAGGAGAACTGGTCCGCAACTTTTCTTCCCACCTACTCGCAATTTGAGTTCGAAAGTAGTAACCACTGGTTGACTAGTTGGCATTGTTCTGACTATAAAACAAATGCCCTACACACTTACTGCACCGATTGATGCATTACATCTAGCATTACCGTCGCAGACCATTTCTCGTAGATATCCATTGTTATTTAGGGAAAAAGGTGGAATAAACTTAGGGCCGGGTGGGTCATTCTGGTGACGGAGATGGAGGATCCGACGATTGACGTGCGGTCTCTTCTCCCCGCATGACCACAGAGTCACATTTCACATATTCTTGGGCACAACATATGGCAATGAATGGGACGGGTAGTGAAGGGAATTACCGTTCGGGAGAGTTGGAATCGGGAACTGAGATCTGGCCTTCGAACTGAAAACGAGGACGGTTAGCGCATACATATGGCGCAAATTGCGCGTTCAAATCTACACAACACGCCATAAAAACTCGTAAACGTAGAAAAACCACTAAACTCTAATCAGACATGAACTACGAGTACTCAGGTCAAAGATGTTCACCCTAGCCAGTTATCCTATTTCCTCAATGCCTCACTGGTATCATTTATACCCAACTTCTATAGGTAACCAAACTTCATTCCGAAAACTCAAAACGCAGATACCGACCGACGAGCCCAAACACGAAGGAACCTTGAGCTTGAACGATTGAGATGAGGGCCCATTCTCAGATGTACCCAACGCGCTTAAGAATTCCTTAGTCGAGAAATACGTTTTACCTATTACCCAAGCCTTCGAAGGGAAGGGGTGAGAAAGCCAAATGGATCCTCGATACTTATGCCATCTCACCTTTTTGCACGAGGTAATCATCTCACCCACCCGGTTCACCTGTCCCTTGATGGACTCTACATTCTCCCTTTAATGTGCACTGATTTTGGCGAAAATGTAAGGGCAAATCGGTCTTGAAGCGTCAACCCCTGCTTGCTTTCAGCTGTAACCGCTCCATCGACCGTCGTGAAACCGTCCACTTTCTTTCGAAAGTACACCTTCAAATGTGGAATATGCCGTTAGCACTAGTGCAGTGGCAATCTCTTTATCATATGAATTTGCAGCCGATATTTGAGCCTTCCCCTAATTAGACAGTTGGAACTGGGGTCAAGGCTACCTTCCTTTGGTAAGATTCGTGACCCCATTGGCTCGCTCCCATGGGGCACATATCAGTAGCATAGGCCTTCAAAAACCAATGCGCAGCCTAAGGTTACGTGGACCGTCAAATATCGCAGCATGCCCAGGTTCCTCCGCGATGAGATCTGCTCCTACAGTTACTACTACTGTAAACTTGCAAACACCTACCCTAGCGAACATAAGTGAGACATACCTGGGTGCGTAGACGTTTGATGTTCTCACCGCCTTTACCAATGATAGCTCCTGCACATTTACTGCTCACAAGAATACGAAGTTCAAATTTACCCTGAGCCAGAGCTTCCGAAAAGCTGAAAAAGATCTCAGTTGTTAATCTCAAATAGCATCGGTAGCAAGATACTTACCCGTCGGCTCTTTGACGCTTGGAGTTACGGGAGCCGCCGAACCTGTCATCGTCAGTGTGTTCACGCTTCATAACTGGAAAGATTGGCCAAATTCAAGACGAAAGCACCACGTTTAACAGTAAAGACGCGAATGAAGTTGCTGGCCAAGAACTGGTGCAGCCAATGGAAACAAGATGATGAAAAATCTTGATGAAAGGGTGGTGGGGGATGGAGAGGCGGAGGGAAAGAAAGCATGAAATCAAGCACTTAATTACAAAATGGTATGAATACAATCTGAACAATACGTGATACTCAAGGAAGAGCTGAGGAGGGACAACGGTCAGGAAAACAAATGGACTATATTAAGAGTGAATTTTGGAGCAAGTACATTTTGCAACATCCCGTAGGCAGTAAATGCTGTTTTACAAGCTTTTTCAAGATGTCGGATTCAACTAGCATATAAAAACCATGAGATGCCCTATCAAATTTGGGGGTGAGTGGTAAATCGCTGAGAGTGCCTACGAATAAGATCAAGCGCGAGAAAAAACCGGCGTACGACTGCACGGCATCAGCGACCTCGCTCGAATGGCGACCATGGCCAAACGCAAGGCCATCGAAAATCGATAACGCTAGCACTTTCCGCTGCGTGCGCCACGACCTTCGTCGCAATGGAAAGTAAAAAACTGCCTACTGGGTCGTTGTATGATGAGCAGCAAAGTCAATGAACATACAGATAATTTAAAAGGCCCTATTCTCCGACATCGAGAATTTGGGATAGTGCACACTATACACAAAAGTAAGATAATACTAGTGAGGGTGGTGGGGGATGAAGAGGCGGAGGGAAAGAAAGACGCCCGATGACCGCTCCGCAACGCCGACCTCTCGTTGTGGCGGCGACCTCGCCACCGTGGAGGCCGCCCGTGCGCACCGACGCCATCCAAAATCGATAACGATTCATTTGGCTGCGTACCTCGGACTCTGCGAAGCACCGTAAGCGAAATAGCGAAAGGGCACGCTAAAGTAACAGAATTTGGGTAACAACATCGTCCTAGTTGTGTACTAAAGAGCATTGGTTAATTGTGGGAACTTTCTAACTTCAGACGCTTGACGCCTTTCTTATATTGTTCATACTGACGGTTTGCTGAAGCAAATCATTAAAATGAACCGAGCAGAGCGTACACCGCGAAATTGCAACATTAACGAGCGTTGTCGTAGCAACCCGTTCACCCAGCTTCAAACGAATCCAATTCGAAGGCAGTCAATGGTAAACATTTCGGTACTATTCTACTATTACACCCCCAAAAGCTCAAAATTTTAATTTTCGATGAAACTTCGCCTATAGAGGTAATCCGATGCCCTGATAACGAATATGACCTTCATTTTTGGTGCTGGCGCCATTTGGCGCCAATTGGCGCCAATTTGGCGCCAAGGGTGTTTTCACCAAATTTGCTGAAAACTTGCGTTTAGGGGTTATTTGAGGTCCTGATAACGAATATAACATTCATTTTTGGCGCTTTGGCTCCAATTGGCGTCAATTTGGCGCCAAATTGGCGTCAATTGGAGCCAAATGGCGCCAACGACAAAAATGAAGGTCATATTCGTTATCAGGGCATCGGATTACCCCTATAGGCGAAGTTTCATCGAAAATTAAAATTTTGAGTTTTTGGGGGTGTAACAGTAGAGGA
This sequence comes from Haemonchus contortus, assembly GCA_000469685.2. Lineage (NCBI taxonomy): Eukaryota > Metazoa > Nematoda > Chromadorea > Rhabditida > Trichostrongylidae > Haemonchus > Haemonchus contortus. Next base: position 1,149,827 of record LS997562.1, on the reverse strand, counting down.
GTTCTGGGGGTGTAATAGTAGAATAGTACCAACATTTCTGTTAATCGTACACAATTTAGGTCAGGCAAATTCTTCGAAACCAAGGGATGCCCGAGCAAGTGGGTGAGCTTCGAAAGTTGGCCTGAGCTGAGTTATCGGAAGCGAAAACGAACCCTTCAAACCAAGGGAAATCAGGAACAATGCTGTAAGCAGTTAAGGCACTATTTCAAACGAACAAAAAAAAACGAGAAACTCCCCACTCGAGATGCAAAGGTTTGGTAACCCACAGAATTTGAATTGTTACTGGTCTCATCACCGCAGAAAAGTAGTTACGAACAAAAGGGAACTAGGCCCCTCCATTTTTGGTTGCAGAATCTCTCACTGCTCTGCTACTTGAGCTTCCTTACGGTTTTCATCGAGAATCTCTCGAGCTGGAGGATGTAAACACGTATAGATGCTTTTCTGAAAAGTATGAGGTTATCACTGGTCATTTGATGTTACTTATATAGTAAAGGTACACGTCGATTTCGAGCCTTATTTTCTTATTTTCAGACAATGCTTTGTCGTCTCAACCTATAATGCCCTCTGAAGGAAATCCGTTTATAACTGAACAAGCATAGCAAACAACTCGTAGTGCTAAAATTGAGAAAATGAAACTATTCATAGCGGAGATGTCAGTAGCACTAACTACTAAACTTTTGAACTGACTGTTAGTTTTTCTGTTGCTTAGACGCCTTTGACAAAGGAAGTTTTTCAAAACAAGCTCTCCATATTTCGAAGAGAAACATCAAGTGCAGCGAAAAAAACGTAAATTTTTTCGTGCCACAAGTGTCTTGCTTTCAAAATTGAGGTCTTTTTTTGCTTTCAAATTCAGATAGTACAACTTTTTCACGCTAGGCAGGCTCGTCTTCCTTACCGTTCTAAAATGCAGGAGTAAGCATGAAGGCGATCGTGGTCGAGACGCTCGCTATTTATTACTTACTCCAACTCTTTTTCAATGAGCATCTTATGTGAACTAGTTTTCTAGATTACCCTCTCCTTCATTATCTTCTCGTAGGATTAATCAATCGCCGTAGCAGCCGCTACTCTTGGCAATCGTCAAAATTTCGCTCCATCTACAGCATCCTTTGCTGTAACCTTGATCTCGGCAGGATCCTTCTTGCTATGTCACCTCATCTTTGAAGGTAGTCATCTAACCTTGCCTAAGGCTTTGGGTGACGATGTAGTAGGGGTGATGGCTATCTCTCGCCTCTAACTATAGGGCAAGTGGACTTACGTGCGTCTGAAAACGCACGCGGCAAATTGTGCGGCGAAGTTCGTAACGATTTGAACGACGCCTGAATTGAAGTAGAGTAGATAAGAAGGATCATCTGACCCTACTAAACTACTCCGAGTTTCTGCCCTGAAAGTTGGCGTCAGAATCGTACAAATCGTCACGAACTTCGCCGCGCATGTTGCCGCGCGCATCCTCGGACGCACGTAGTGCACGCCTCAACCCCCTGACTCTAGAGAGCAAAGAAGGAGAGGTAGCCGAATTTGCGGACTGACAGTCATACTCTTTAGGCAGGGAGTGTGATGGGATCGGGGACACTCGATGACAGCAGCTGTTAACAGTTGATAGGGGCTGAATAGAGCAATAAATGGCAAAAGTTAGTAGTCATTTGCCCCTCTTCGATTGATTGTTGCAGCAGACACGGTTCCAGTGATGTAGGACACATTAGGGTCGTTGATAGTTGGTGAAAAGACAGAACTGGACAGTTTTCCACGCTGCTCATTCCATTCCATTCTGTGAGTTCTGATGCGAAGGTATTTTTCTGGGGCTTATCATGAGTTTGAAATTGTCGCAACGATGTTCCCCTATCTTGAGTTTGAAATCATTCACGATGTCCTTGAGGAACGTATGGTCTCATTTGAAGAGCTGTTCCAATCCACATTAAACGCACCCAGATCTTCTTTTTGTTTCTTCGTGTTGGTGCGTAGTCAACGCAGATCGCTAGAACTTGGTTGAGCCACATCTTCTTAATCGTGTTGTCAAGCTTTCATACGAATCGATATTCATGGCTAAGTGCGCATTGACGAGGACACCAACACCGATGAGATCGCACACATGTTCCAAATAACATTTTTCTAGCTTCAGAATGCGTGCATTAGTCGATGCCTTCTCCTCTTGGTCAGTCCAATGACTTTGTACTTGATCTTCATAAGCATATCTTCGATACACGCTTCCGACACTGGGCAACGGTGTTCATGCTCAATATAAACATAAGGATGCTTCGTGAGCTCTGCAACAGCTCCACTACTAGGATCTAGCCATTCAAAAAAAAAAGAAATCATAAACGTGAGAAGAGTGGTTCGACAGGGTGATACCATCTCGCCCAAACTTTCCGGTGCCGCTCTTGAGTACATCATACGTCATATGGAATGGAAAGACATTGGAGTGAAGGTCAACGGTCGCTACTTATATTTGCAGGTGACATCGTGCATAACACCGAACATCGAGCAGGCGGAGCAAATGCTGGCTAAATTCGACAACGATTGTGGAAAAATCGGATTACCACTGAACCTAACCAAGACGATGTTCATGAGGGACGGATTGGTCCCTGGTGCCCTTTTCACGCTGAAAGGAACGAACATCTCTGAATGCTTTACTTATGTACCAGGCGGCTACGCACGCTATTGCGCGCGCTGGGGGCTCTAGCCATAAAGGACCGAGCCACATGAGCTCCTGATTTTCATTATAAACCTTTGCCATTTGAGCCTCTTCCCTAACACTTCTGTAGCGGCCATCATACTTTATGGTGTAGGGTGTGGCCATGAAGAGTACTCTAATGTATCTAAATCATATACCTCTGCAGTCCATGTAGTCGAAGAAACTGTGTATGGCTGTGTGTGGCCATGAAGAACTACTTTGAAACGTGCCGACTTCGCCCACTCCCGGGATTTGACCATATTTGGTGCCCACCCCCCTCACCTATGGGATTTGACCACATTTGCTCTTTTACACCTTAACGCTTTTTGCCGCATCCCAGAACGTTTCTGGGCAGAGTTATAAATTTTTGATCTAAGCCCCGCTCACTTTAGTGCCGACCCCGCCCAATTTGGTGCCCACCCCGCCCAACCATAGGATTTGACCACCTTTATTCTTTTATACCTTAACACCTTTTTGCCGCATCTCAGAACGTTTCTCCCACATTTAATCTTTTACACCTTAACACCTTCTTGCCGCATCCCAGAACGCCTCTGAGCAAAGTTATAAATTTTCGATCTAAGCCCCGCCCACTTCAGTGCCAACCCCGCCTACCTATTGGATTTGACCACATTTGTTCTTTTACACCTTAACACCTTTTTGCCGCATCCCAGAACGCCTCTGAGCAAAGTTATAAATTTTTGATCTAAGCCCCGCCCACTTCAGTGCCAACCCCGCCTACCTATTGGATTTGACCACATTTGTTCTTTTACACCTTACACCTTAACACCTTTTTGCCGCATCCCAGAACGCCTCTGAGCAAAGTTATAAATTTTTGATCTAAGCCCCGCCCACTTCAGTGCCCACCCCGCCCACCTATTGGATTTGACCACATTTGTTCTTTTACACCTCAACACCTTTTTGCCGCATCCCAGAACGCCTCTGAGCAAAGTTATAAATTTTTGATCTAAGCCCCGCCCACTTCAGTGCCAACCCCGCCTACCTATTGGATTTGACCACATTTGTTCTTTTACACTTTAACACCTTTTTGCCGCATCCCAGAACGCCTCTGAGCAAAGTTATAAATTTTTGATCTAAGCCCCGCCCATTTTAGTGCCCAACCCGCCCACCTATGGGATTTGACCACATTTGCTCTTTTACACCTTAACACCATTTTGCCGCATCCCAGAACGTTTCCAAGCAAATTTTCGTTCATTTTTGAAAAGTATCGTTCGTCTCAACGCACGCCCCACCCACCGTGGGCGGGGCTTCGCTAAGCTTATGCACGCCCAGCACGCATAAGGTCCTGCCAACTCCTTTTACTTTTTTCCTGGCCTCCGCGCCTCAATTGAATCGAGTTATGAATACATATGAAAAGTACCGCCCACTTGGAGGCAGCTCCGCCCACAGCACGTGGGTCTCCCCCGTCGAGTTTGTTGACCCAATCCTCACCTCTGAACATTTTTCCGGCGTCTGGACCTTTTTCGAAGCCAAAATAAGGCGTTTGGCAATTCGCACCGCCCATTCCGGCACTTGTCCCGCCCCCTGTGGGCGGAGCTCCGCAGAGCTCATATGTCCTCCGTTGACCTTATCTTAGGCTCCACCCTTCTCTAACTTGCCCCGACCTCTAAAGTTGTTTTTTCAAGGGACTAAAGTTGTTTTTTAAGTGATACTGAATTTCACGTTGAACATACAGACAAACATACATACATACATACATACAAACAGACACACCAAACTTGTGGATTATATATAGAGAGATTCAGATACTTTTTACTTTGAGCGAATTTCGAGTGCATGGCGAGTCCATCCGCTGAATTGATTCCAGGTGGAATTATTGTTCGCTCAGCATTTTTGCCAATATGTAATGTAACCACCGTTAAAGGCTTTAGAACAGAGTTGTGAAGTTCGTGCTCTAGCTCGTCCCATCCGAGTGCAAACTCCGCCCACTTCGGGCATTTGACCACATTTGTTCTTTTACACCTTAGCACCTTTTTGCCTCATTCCAGAACGTTGCTGAAGTGAGATATAAATTTTTGATCAAAGCTCCGCCCACTTTGGTGCCAGCCCCGCCCACTTCTGGGATCTGACCACATTTGTTCTTATGCACCTTAATACCTTTTTGCCGCATCCCAGAACGTTTCTGAATAGAGTTATACATTTTTGATCTAAACTCCGCCCACTTTGGTGCCAGCCCCGCCCACTTCGAGGGTTTGGCCACATTTGTTCCATGACCACCAACCACTTTTTTCCCGCATTCTAGAACGTTTCCAAACAAAGTTACACTCATTTTTGAAAAGTTGCTTTTCACCTTAACGGCACGCCCCGCCCACCGTGGGCGGAGCTTCGCTAAACTTACCCATGCCCAGCACGCATGAGTCCCCGCTCACTCTTTATTTTTTTTTGCTGGCCTCTGCGCCTCAATTGAACCGAGTTATGAATACATCTGAAAAGTACCGCCCCATTTTGAGAAAGCTCCGCCCACAGCACGTGGGTCTCCTCCATCTGGTTTGTTGACCCGATCCTAAACTTTGAACACTTTTTCCCGGTGTCTGGAGTTTTTCGAACCTAAAATAAGATGTTTCTTTCAAGGCACCGCCCATTCCGGCGCTTGCCCCGCCCCCCGTGGGCGTGGCTCCGCAGAGCTCATATGTGCTCTGTTAATCTTGTCTCAGGCTCCACCTATCTCGAACTTGTCCCGATCTCTCCACGCGCTTCTTATGATGATACCGAATTTCGTGACGGACAAACAAACAAACAGACAAACAGACAAACAGACAAACAGACACACCAAGGATGTGGTTTATATATAGTAAGGACAAGGATATCTAGGTAGCGGAGTCAATATGATGAACGACCTAGCCCTGGATCTGAGCAGAAGGAATCGCGCGGTGTGGGGAGCATTAGGAACATCGAGGGACTAGTCAAAAAGACGATGAACATTTGGCTTGGCGCTCGCCTTTCGACACTGCGGTCCTTCCTGATTTGACATATACCTTAGAGACTCGGACTGTACGAAAGCAAGATGAGCACACAGTTAGAGTCATTCAACCAGCTGTGGAGCGGCCGATGCGTGGAATATCTCTTGAACGCAAGTGCAGAAGGGAATGCGGAGTTTCGAACGCCGTCGACGAACGAAGATCAGGGATGCCGTCGATTACGCCGAGAAATTGAAAATCAGATGGGTCGGGCACGTCATGCGATGTAATGATGACCGTTGGACCAGCGCATTTACGGAGTGGACCCATCGGGACGTCAAACGAACACCAGGATGGCCGCCGGCACGATTGTTCGACTTCCTCACAAAAAGTATAAACGAGAGGACGGTTCTGCCTGGTGTTCCACGAGTGAGAACAATTAACTGGACTGCTCTGGGTCGCGACAGGGACGAATGGGGACGTTACTGGTGCTTGCTCGAGGAAAACGATGATCAACGGAACGACATGTGATACCTGAAACCACTTTTACCTCGCAATCTAGAACGTTTTTGAACTGAGGAATTCATTTCTTCTTGAGAAGAACCTAACGTCTGAGTACAGCCCATTGTAGGCAGAGTTCGCCGAGTTCGCTGAGTTTCCGCATGCCCAGTACGCCTAAAACCTTGTTCATTTATCTTTTTTCTGGCCTCCACGGTTTCGTTGAATGAGGCGAAAGAGTTATGAACTTATGTCACTCAGTGACGCGGCTCTCCCTTTGGCTTATTTTCATGGTCCGCCTACTGTGGTCGGAGCTCCGCTGAGCTCACATATGCTTTTTTTGGTCATGCCCTATACCCAACCGACTCCACACCTTCCATGACTACTGCAGGTGCTTCTTCGATTGGTATTGGATTTGATGAGACAGACAGACAGACAGACAGACAGACAGACAGACAGACAGACAGAGACAGACAGACAGATAGACAGATAGACAGATAGACAGATAGACAGATAGACAGATAGACAGATAGACAGATAGACAGATAGACAGATAGACAGATAGACAGATAGACAGATAGACAGATAGACAGATAGACAGATAGACAGATAGACAGATAGACAGATAGACAGATAGACAGATAGACAGATAGACAGATAGACAGATAGACAGATAGACAGATTGACAGATTGACAGATTGACAGATTGACAGATTGACAGATTGACAGATTGACAGATAGACAGATAGACAGATAGACAGATAGACAGATAGACAGATAGACAGATAGACAGATAGACAGATAGACAGATAGACAGATAGACAGATAGACAGATAGACAGATAGACAGATAGACAGATAGACAGATAGACAGATAGACAGATAGACAGATAGACAGATAGACAGATAGACAGATAGACAGATAGACAGATAGACAGATAGACAGATAGACAGATAGACAGATAGACAGATAGACAGATAGACAGATAGACAGATAGACAGATAGACAGATAGACAGATAGACAGATAGACAGATAGACAGATAGACAGATAGACAGATAGACAGATAGACAGATAGACAGATAGACAGATAGACAGATAGACAGATAGACAGATAGACAGATAGACAGATTGCGGACAGATAGACAGATAGACAGATAGACAGATAGACGATAGACAGATAGACAGATAGACAGATAGACAGAGATGACAGATAGACAGATAGACAGATAGACAGATAGACAGAT